>OZ035843.1:3743296-4008752 GCA_964034765.1 Knipowitschia caucasica
CCACCGCTCGCCGGTTCTCTGTGCTTTGATTTTTGCTTCTTTTTTCGTTAAAGGAACAAATGTGGTGCATAATATATGATCTTCAGAATTCTTAGGAAAGTGGAATTATGTGACATATGACAGATGAGAAATCGGAAAGTTGTTTTAGGTCTTACATTGAAGACAGGAAGTACTTTGTGGAGATTGGAAACTGTGTCTCAGATCATATGGCCCTGACCTGTGGAGTACCACAGGGGTCGATCCTGGGACCTCTTCTTTTCAAGCTCTACATGCTGCCGTTAGGTCAGTTAATACGCAGAAACAAAGTGTCCTATCATAACTATGCAGACGACACTCAGATCTATGTCTCACTGACTGCAGGAGAACATGGACCAGTGGACTCACTCCTTCACTGTATCCAACAGATCAGTGAGTGGATGCAAAACAACTTCCTTCAGCTAAACGCAGACAAAACTGAAATGATTGTCTTTGGTCCCCAGAAACAAAGAGAGAGCGTCATCTGTCACCTACAGTCTCTCTCCCTAAAACCTTCAAACAAGGTCAGAAATCTAGGAGAAATACTGGACTCAGACTTACATTTTAATAGCCACATCAAATCAGATGACAAAAACATAGTGTCTAAAGCAGACTACTGTAATGGCCTGGTCACAGGTCTCTCCAAACAGGCTGTACCATGAAGTAGGATCACATTAGTCCAGTCCTCAGGTCTCTCAGAGAGAAGTCAAGATTGCTGTATAAATAAAGATGACTAACATCAAACATAGTCCTTGTTTCTATGCAGTTTATTGAAAGTTCCTGTATGAAGGACACACACACACATGTACAAACTTACATACATACACACAGGCATGCACAGACACACACAAAAATATACACCCACTTTACATTTAAAGGAGCAGTATGTAAACATGTGGTCAAAAGTGGTACTGCAGCCACTTTTTTTTTTTTTTTTTTTTGAGTCCCTGACTCAGGTTGCCAGATATGCAGACGAATCCAGCTGGGACCATAACAGCTGAATAGACAAGAGTTTTGTCAACAACAAATCTATAACCTACACCTTTTTCACAAAGATAGAAATCCTGTTTTTATTACTTGTTTTGTCGTTAATGATTTGAGAATCATAACGAGACCTTATTTAGTTCTGCGCCACATGGTACTTTACCAGTGAGATTAGCTCCAGTGAGTTCTGGCGCCAGGATCACAGACTTTCTGATTGGTGAAACGGTGGAGGGCGGGACATCGAAATGAAAACAATAACAAGATTTAGAGGCTGGAGAAGTAATTTAGAAATTCAAGTATCTCTGAACTACTGTTATCAGTTAAAGAAGTAAATCCAGTGTGAGTCCACAGTGAGTCCATAATGAGTCCATAGTGAGTCCAGTGTGAGTCCAGTGTGAGTCCAGTGTGAGTCCACAGTGAGTCCAGTGTGAGTCCAGTGTGAGTCCAGTGTGAGTCCACAGTGAGTCCAGTGTGAGTCCAGTGTGAGTCCAGTGTGAGTCCACAGTGAGTCCAGTGTGAGTCCAGTGTGAGTCCAGTGTGAGTCCACAGTGAGTCCAGTGTGAGTCCAGTGTGAGTCCAGTGTGAGTCTAGTGTGAGTCCAGTGTGAGTCCAGTGTGAGTCTAGTGTGAGTCCAGTGTGAGTCTAGTGTGAGTCCAGTGTGAGTCCAGTGTGAGTCCAGTGTGAGTCCAGTGTGAGTCCATAGTGAGTCCAGTGTGAGTCCAGTGTGAGTCCAGTGTGAGTCCACAGTGAGTCCAGTGTGAGTCTAGTGTGAGTCCAGTGTGAGTCCAGTGTGAGTCCACAGTGAGTCCTCAGATCTGATTGTTCCATGTGTGAAGAGCCTCCAGAACACATCTCTGCAGCGACAGACAGAGAAGCTCCAATTACCCGTCTCTGGGCCTCTCTGGACCGCCCTGCCCCCCCCCACCCCCAACAGCTGCTGCCTTTAATTGCTTTTTTCACCTCCAGAGGCACAGAGCGAGCGGGGATCGAGGCGGGAGACCAGGAATCCACCCGGGTTTAAAGGAGACGTAATATGCATGATGTATTGTTCCCGCCTCTTACAGACCTGGAGTTGTTTTTAGCTCCAACATTCACATACACTTGTGCTCTTGTTAAAATGTGTATTATTTTATTATTACACAGATATATATGTGTTTGTGTCCTGTTTTCATGTGTCTATATTTATGTTTGGTTTCATTCCTGTAATGTTGTATTGTTTCCTAGTGTTCTTTCTGAGCCTGTAGCACCCCGGGTTGTTTCTACATGAATAGTGCCTCCTCCATGAGATAGAGAGGGATATCAGCCGACGTTATTCTGCATGTGGCGTTCAGGAAGAGTTGTTTTTCATTTGCCTTTTACAACCCATTTTCACTGGTTCAGCTTCTGGATTCTGGCTGTTCCGAGTGTTGGTGTTTGTCCAATAGTTTTACAGGACCTCGATAAGATATTGTAATGGTCCAGTTTCATTGGTGAGGCTAAACGACTCACAATCACCAGGACCGTGTGACTGGGAGTGTTGAAGCTGAAGGTCACTAACTTCAGCATTACTTTGGGAAGCTTTCAGACGAACAACCATTAGTGTAGCATATATACAATGCAAAAAAGGGTAAAATATGAGGTAAGATATTATGGATTATTACAGATCCATTCATCTGATATCTTTACCTGCTAATAGTGTTACCATTATTTATTCTGCTCCTATTCTCCGCAGATAAAGTACAACATACACATCTGTAAATACCTCTGAACCAAGTTGTATTATCTGTAGGGTAATAATATTACAGTAAGCTATAAATTTAGTAGTGTGGAGCGGCTAGTCTCCGGATCAGAAACTCGCCGTTCCACCAATGGATCTGTCTTCTTTATTTTGGGCACCAGTAGACGGTTGAGGGTCTACGACAGACCCAGGGTATTTGCCTCGATACCAGTATCACAAATCTGATGGGTTGAGTACGAAAATCGGCCAGGGATATACCGAAATCTAACAACACGACTCTGATAGGGTTGAGTTAAAGAAAAGGGGTTTTATTGATTACAAAAATGAAGATAGGAAATATAACGAAGGGGATTTCTGGTCACATTAAAACAGAAGTGGTACACATCTCATTTGAAACACGCACCAACAAAAGGAACAGTCTTACTTTTGAGGAGCGTAGGGGAGATGTTTGATGGAAAGAGGAGGATGGAGATGGAGATGGGAGGATGAGAATGAAGAATAGGATGGAGGCGATGTCCTCGTCCACGTGGTCTTTGTTCGAACAGGGAGCAGGAGGGAGCCGGCAGATCGGGTCCAGGCGTGGGTTCCACACACGACACGGTCTAGAATAGCGTTGCGGTGGGGTGTTCCCGGGGCCCGAAAGTGGCGATAGAAGGTCCTCGTCTCCGACAGCGAGAGTGATTGCTGTCCTCGTGGATGTACAGGCCCGAGATGGTGGCGGGCGTAGGCCGTGTAGGGGACACGTACCAAACGGGATGGTTGTTATGGTGACTTCGGGGAGAGCCAAGAGGAAGTACTATGGCATTGTGGGTGCTTATATTGACTTCCCAGGGGAGGCGTGTCCATGCCGTCCTCCTCTCTGTGGACAAACCCTTCACAACAGACATTTTGCAAAGGAAACACACAGGATTGATGCAAATGATCATAACACATGTACAAACACACACCGCATTTCATTACTTTGACATTGATACACACATGTGGGGCACAATGCAGATTATTGGAGTACTAGACCCAGGGGTGCTGGTTCGCAATTGTCCGTCCCGGGTGTGATAGTGTCCATTGTTCACTAGGGGGCGTCAGAACGCCGCGGGGGAGTCTTTGATTGTCCGGTGGCAGGGGTCCTGGGAGCGAGAGCAGGGTTGTGATCTTTGATCTCTACAGGCAGGCAGAGACAGAGGTGCTTATCCCCGTGGTGACTTTATTGCTCTGTTTGGCATCTGTAATCCCCATGATCAATGATAGTCCTCCGGCCGACCTCGCTGTTCCTTTGAAGTCGCAGTGGGACGTCTCCCTCCTTTTGGTCGAATGTGTACACAGTCCAGGGCCTGGCTCTGTTTTACGGCCCTGTCCCTTATTTAACCTTACATATCTATTATCTTAATATATAATAGATCCTGTTCTATGTGTGTAATCTGAGTCTTATTTTTTCTTTTTTTTAATTGAAGACTGTGGGACGAATGAAGGATTATCATCCATCCATCTTTTTTCTTACCCTTAATCCATTTCTGGGTTTAGCTGGGGCTTCAGGCAAAGTGGGTTAAGTGTTTTGCCTTGTTTTTCACCACTTTTTGCAGTGCCAGGCCTTTCTCCCGCCAATTTGTTATTTTCTTTCAACATTTATCCAAAAATGTTGTTATTAAGACATTATTTCATATTGTTGCATCACATTTAATAATCTCCATATCATGTTTTCAACTACCCTAACCTTATCCATCTGTACACTCCGCTCAATCATCATTTCCTGCATTTCGGTTGAATTCCATCCGACCAATCAGAGAGCGTGGGAGGCGGATGATGTAGTTAGATGTGGGTGACGTCAAGAGTTTGCACCGAACAGGCAGGTTGTAGTTTGGCAATGGCAAAAAAAGCGATGGAACCAGACCGGAATACTTTACTATCAAGAAATTGAAGCCGGAGCAAGAGGAATGTTTAGAAAATGTAATCGCTGGTAACGATTGTGGCACTACTTCTCACGGTCTCCGTTAGCGGCAAAGGAAATGGCTAAAGCTAGGCTAAATGCTAACGACTCACTCGGGCGCATTGCATACTTCACAGTAAACTAAGATCCAATTATTTCAATCTGCAAAAGAAGTTAACCCCTCCCACCTGTTAACGGAGTCAATGGAGCAAATCCAGACCTTAGTACGAAATGTAATTTGTACTATGGTGTGGTACGACCAGGCTAGTTTTAAACCCAAAATGAGTAAGAATCATGAACAATATTTTCAGTTTCCATGGAGGGCCCACTTGAATCACATGTTGACCGGTTTGACAAGATCTGGATCCACTGCAGTGATGGAGACAAATGATCGGCCTCGGTGCCGGCGGCGAGGCGGCGGCGTACTGCGGCTGAACGGTCCACTTCCAGCAGCTCCTATGCGTCTTCATTAACCATCAGTGAAACATTAATAACTTATGGCTCGTTTCAGTCCAGCTCATTAAACATGCAGAGGAGTCGTGATCGTCATCGTAACTTGTTTGAGTCACGGCAGAAATGAGAAGTCGTTCTGGCAACTCTCCAAAAACACGGACCATAAAAATACGAGCAGAAAAAGTCCACGGCAGCAGCTCTTTGCCTCCTGTGTCGCTCTGGGTTCAATTGTTGCTTCTAAAATGTCAATGTCTGGTTAGTATGTCCCCATCAAAGGGAAAAACGTAGCGAAGGGTTCTCATTTCTCCGACTGCCCTTTCAACAACGCATCAGGCCATGGGTGGCTGAGTGGTTAGCTCTCTGGTTTCTTAGCAAGAAGGTCCTGGGTTCGAATTTGGTTGGAACAGGGAATTCTCATTGGAGTTTCTATGTTCTTCCTGTGTCTGCTTAGGTGTTCTCCAGGTGCTCCGGTTTCCTACCCTCCTTCCTTACTAACTTACTCACCTAGTTAGTCACCTGCCTTCCTCTCTACTCACTTACTTACTTACTCTCTCATTCCTAGGGCACCTATAACAGTCAAACCTTACTTACTTACGTACCTACTTTCATACATAACTACCTTCCTACCTACTCACTTACTTGCCTACTCACATACTTAACTCCCAACTTGCCTCCCTCCCTCCCTCCCTCCCTCCCTTCCTACCTACTTACCTTCCTCCCTTCCTATCTCTCTGCGTACGTACTTACCTCCCTGCATCCCTCCCTCCCTCCCTCCCCACCTCTCTACTACACACCGACTCTCTCACTCCTATGGCACCTATAACAGCCAAACCAGAGATGCCTGAGATCCTTATGAATCCCGGTCCAGCATCTTCTGTCTCAGTTGGTCCTGGAAATCACCGTGGCAACTTACTGCAGCGGTGATTGGCCACTTCATCACGATTCAGAATTTGGTTGGTTTCGGAACAACAAGAATCCTGGCCGTCGGTCTCCATCCGTGACCCTGGTGTCTTTGAAGTAGACAATCTTCACAATGAGTTCCAGCTCCACATCAAACCACAATTTCAGAATTGGACCGTTGTGGTTGAGTTGGCAACGCCTCCTTGGCTTCTTTCATCTGCAGAACAACACAAAACAATTAGATTACCTCGTCTAATGCGGCCCATGGTGCTACACTTTCCCAAGTCCAAGTGTTTTATCACTCATGACACAATTCTAACACACGTTTAGCATTGTGTTTATTTAAAAAGCACAATTCATGAAGTGCAATACACATCAGATCAGTCGCATTCACACCGTTTAAAACATAAGGTTGAACATTATATATATTTGAAGAAAGAAAATAAAGATTTCAGGCTGAATGTCAGAATTAAACTGTATAAAAATTCAATATATACAAAATTTTCAGCTTAGACTTAAACAAGTTTAAAGCTGAGGCCTGTCTCACATCATCAGGAAGACTGTTCCAGATGTTTGGGGCATCAGAGTCCCAGCAGGAGGCCAGTCCCTGTGCTCCTCAGACTCCCAGCAGGAGGCCAGTCCCTGTGCTCCTCAGAGTCCCGGCAGGAGGCCAGTCCCTGTGCTCCTCAGAGTCCCAGCAGGAGGCCAGTCCCTGTGCTCCTCAGACTCCCAGCAGGAGGCCAGTCCCTGTGCTCCTCAGAGTCCCGGCAGGAGGCCAGTCCCTGTGCTCCTCAGAGTCCCAGCAGGAGGCCAGTCCCTGTGCTCCTCAGAGTCCCAGCAGGAGGCCAATGAAGCTAGTTATTGGTCCAGCACTCGTCATACACAACACACTCTTATCAAAACAAAGTTGACATAAATAATCTCAGAATGTAAAACAGATCACAGCAAAAAGGATTTCTTTGTAGGATTTTTCTGGAGGCCAAAAGACAAATCAGACGGACCTGGATTTTATTGATGAATCCACATCCTTTAAAAAACTGACCTTTCTGAGAGGAGGAAGTTTGGGTTTGGTGAAATTTAAGACCCATTTTACAACTTTACTGGTGCCTTTATAGGACCAAGAGCCACTTTTGGACCAAGAGCCACTTTTGGACCAAGAACCACTTTTGGACCAAGAACCACTTTTGGACCAAGAGCCACTTTTGGACCAAGAACCACTTTTGGACCAAGAGCCACTTTTGGACCAAGAACCACTTTTGGACCAAGAGCCACTTTTGGACCAAGAACCACTTTTGGACCAAGAGCCACTTTTGGACCAAGAGCCACTTTTGGACCAAGAACCACTTTTGGACCAAGAGCCACTTTTGGACTAAGAACTACTTTTAGACCAAGAACCACTTTTGGACCAAGAGCCACTTTTGGACCAAGAACTACTTTTGGACCAAGAGCCACTTTTGGACCAAGAGCCACTTTTGGACCAAGAACCACTTTTGGACCAAGAGCCACTTTTGGACCAAGAACTACTTTTGGACCAAGAGCCACTTTTGGACCAAGAGCCACTTTTGGACAAAGAGCCACTTTTGGACCAAGACCCACTTTTGGACCAAGAGCCACTTTTGGACCAAGACCCACTTTTGGACCAAGACCCACTTTTGGACCAAGACCGAGTTTTGGACAATCTTGTAAAAAGGTTTCAAGAGGAGAGAAGATGCCATACAAAACGATTGGGTAATTCTCTTTCCGGGTACACCCCCACCGAGGGGAGTGAGATTGCAGCATGTCAGTACTCCTCCTCATCGACCTTCTTCAGCCAGGACCCGCACTGGCTCAAGCGCAAGCATTTCACACATAAAGTCAACAAAAAAAAGTTAAAACATTTAAAAGGTTGAACTAAAACCAAAAAATAAATATTTTTTTTTTTCACAAATTAAAGATTGTTGTCTGCACTTGTCTTGTCGTGTAAGTTTGTCATTCGAGTCGTCACAAAGCATAAGCTAATGCAAGTTGAAGTGGCTTTAATCGACGGGCTAATGTGATTGTGTTGTACGTACAAATGGATTGTGTTGTACGTACAAATGGATTGTGTTGTGCGTACAAATGGATTGTGTTGTGCGTACAAATGGATTGTGTTGTGCGTACAAATGGCAGTGAGGTTTTGTGTTTCTGTGGCTGCTGATGGTCCGAGGTCGTTTGTTGATCTCGTCACATTCAAAAGCCTTTGACAACCAATTTGGACACGAGACGTCGCTCTCACTGATTTTGCCGTTAGGATTGTGTTGCCTTTTGTGTGTCCTTGTGTTTTTGACAGCTCAGATCGACAAACTGACAGAAACAAGAACGCACAAAAAAACACATGTCTCCTTCGCTCCTGGTTGTGTCCGTGACGTCTGAGCGAGTAATTGGGAATGAGTCTGACTGTCCGACACGTTTATGAAACAGTCGGAGCTGGTTCTGGGATAGAATCTTTCCACTGAGTGATGAGCACCTGGGGGGGGGTTTCAATCACACAAAGCTTTACAATCATGAATAATCACAGTGCATTAAAAGGAGTGAAGATTAAATATCTCAATTTTTGCTGCGAAAGAAATCTGTTTTTAACCTGGATTGGATCAGAGAAGAAGCCTGTCTCACATTTTCAGGAAGACTGTTCCAGATTTTAGCTGTGTAAATCGGAAAGGCTTTCTCCACATGTTGATTCCTGACTCTGGGACCAGCAGGAGGTCAGTCCCTGTGCTCCTCAGAGTCCCAGCAGGAGGCCAGTCCCTGTGCTCCTCAGAGTCCCAGCAGGAGGCCAGTCCCTGTGCTCCTCAGAGTCCCAGCAGGAGGCCAGTCCCTGTGCTACACTTGTGGACAACATACAGTTATATTATCATTCTAATTAATATTTAAGGCAATACTTTAAAGTAATGTGTCAAAGTTCTCTGTGATTAAGGCAAATGTTCAGAGGTCACTTCTTTCTGACCGTTGTCTTTCATGTTTGCGTCGTTCATGGATGTCCATTTGTCACTAAGATTGGATTGTGACGTGAATTTGCTAAAGTGCAATTTTTGGATTGTCAGCGTGTGATAAGACTGGAAACATTTTTAGGCTAAAATGTTTGAACTATGTAAACAAACTAATGTTTAGGTCAAATGGAATCTTTAATGTGACCATGGTGTAGGTGTGGTTTTTTCATCTAAATAAAAAGGCTGTAACAAAAACGAGTGACTGGGGACGAGGGGACCAGGCACAGAACCAGTGTGCAGCGATAATGCAGCTTCTCCTTGAGTTGAAAGTATAAATGAACACAGACCGTCCTTTTACAATCTCTGGAAAATACAAACCACGGCGTCATCAACACCGTCCTTTTCCTGAACGGAGACCGCAGCCCTTCCACTTGTCTCACAGAACGACACATGTATGCTTTTAAAAACGCAGAGAAAGCCTGAGACGCCGCAGCAAATATAAAGTGAAGTGACATTTTGACCTGCGCCGTGTAAGTACGCTGCATGTAAATAAATGATACGGAGCAGAGGCAGCGATGACGACCGGCGAGCAGCAAAGGTCATCCCTGCAACAACACACACTGGGTATGGCCGCGCTCCAACCTCGGCCACGGTCGCTCTGTTCGGACGCCACGCTGAGACTTCAACAGAGAAAACACTGATTCAACTTTGGTTTAGTCACTGACACTTGATACATGTCTCAATCACTTCAGTCTAAAGTCTCAAATTAGATTGAAATAGTCATAAAATAAAAGTGTGGTCAACAGTGATGATAAGTAGTAACACTAATCAACTGTTTTCATTATTAACACTTTTTATCCTGCTCCGTCCGTGGGCGAGATTTTCATTTTCATTTTATTCTTTCTTTTCAACTGGTTCTACTGCATCACACATTTATGTTCATTCACAACTGTTTTCAACTCACCGTGCGTCCTTTATTCAAATGTTATAAAGCCTGTACATATACAACTGTTTTTAATGCATTGTTTTTAATGGCTGACATATGCAACTGTTTTTAAAGCTGCACTAACTGACTTTGGGATTTTGAAGCCGCGGACTCGCTGGCCTCTCTCTTTCTGCTCCCCTCCCCGCACCCACGAAGCTATCGCCCCCCACACACACCCGCTGTTGTTGGAGCTAGCGTCTCCCAATATGGATAATACATGGATATGGATTTGCACGTGGATGGCGTGACCATAGAACGATAGAACCGGGAAGCGCGGAGGAACGAGACTTTCTTTTGGATGGCTGTCTCGCTGTGTAAGCAGTAACCGGTGACGAAAACACAAAGCTTCAGGTTAGCTCCGCCGCTTGTTGTGCTAACTCAGCCGTCTATGCTAACGGAGACCTGTAGATTTCTCATAAAAGTGGGGGCTAGTGGTCCGCTGTGATTGGTCACAATCAGAGACCCGAAACACATTCTCTTCCTTGTTTCATCAAAACTCGATCTAAAATATAATGTTACGCCAGCACAAATCTGCGCTACTTTTTCTTCAAAAGGACGTATATCCCAATGCACTACATGGACATGGATAGCATTTTCGTAATGAATACAAAAATAAAGTCAGTTAGTGCAGCTTTAATGCATTGTTTTTAATGGCTGTACATATGCAACTGTTTTTAATGCACTGTTTTTAATGGCTGTACATATGCAACTGTTTTTAATGCATTGTTTTTAATGGCTGTACATATGCAACTGTTTTTAATGCATTGTTTTTAATGGCTGTACATATGCAACTGTTTTTAATGCATTGTTTTTAATGGCTGTACATATGCAACTGTTTTTAATGCATTGTTTTTAATGGCTGTACATATGCAACTGTTTTTAATGCACTCTTTTTAATGGACGTACATATGCAACTGTTTTTAATGGACGTACATATGCAACTGTTTTTAATGGACGTACATATGCAACTGTTTTTAATGGACGTACATATGCAACTGTTTTTAATGGACGTACATATGCAACTGTTTTTAATGGACGTACATATGCAACTGTTTTTAATGGACGTACATATACAACTGTTTTTAATGCACTGTTTTTAATGCATCTTACATATACAACTGTTTTTAATGCACTGTTTTTAATGCATCTTACATACACAACTGTTTTTAATGTACTGTGTGTAATGTATGTGGTGGGAGGGGCCGATGGCACAGACTGGTTGCCTCACTTCTGTCAGTGTGCCCCAGGGCAGCTGTGGCTACAGTAGTAGTTTACACCACTGTGTCTGGAGTGAAATAATAATGACATGTAAAGCATCTTTGAGAGTCCAAACCGATGCATTATTATTATTATTAAAAAATTAACGGGTAGATTAATAAATGAGTGATAAAAAATACAAAGTTGAGGGTCCATGTGAGTTAAATCGTCTGGAAATACATTTGCATCTGTTATCCCCCAGAAGTCACCCAAGACCAGCCACCATTAACCTTTCTCAGCACCTAGTTTAGTCCTCATTAACTTTTCCAGTCGGCGAAAATATAAATAACGCCATTTCATCCTTTGATACGGCGCCTTCTCACTCGTCAGTGGTGGATTTAAACAAGTGTGAAGGCTGATCAGGCATGAAATTGTGCACTTATGAGGTCTGGCCGGTGACGCTGGGAAATCAAGGTGGAATTTCCGCGGCTGTTAGTGCATCTTCGGTCGCATTGTCTGGACTTTGGAGACCATGAAATATTTATGGTGCAGACATATTGCTTTTTGCTGTGAGGGGGCCCAGGGACAGTTGCTGCTGGCTCGCCCATTATTTCACCAGCGCCACACATTTGGTTCGACGCTGCAGGGACCGCGAGGGACATGGAAAGTCAAATTGGCACGTTGGGAAAAACACGATCTTAGATATGTCGGTGATTGATTTGACTGAATGGAGACCTGATTGGAGTGATTCTTGAAGTAAAAATCACCAATGGAATTGAATTATTTTTTTTGTTTCGTATTTCAAGTGCAGCTGATTTTTGGAAACAATACAATTTTTGTCTATGTCTCATTAAAGGGAGCAAAAAAAAGAGAAAATCAACCTCACACAGACGGGATCTTTAAGCACCAGAGCAACTTGAAAGTTTAGTCTCAAGTTTTCTTCCATTTGTTTCAGTTTTTCCAGACAGAACAGAGTTAGAACAAGCTCTATATAATCAAAGTTACGTCACAAATATGGCACACATTAACAAGAGACAGAACAAACTAGAGCCATAACACAGATACACAGTGGAGTCCTTGTGACTTACACAAGGCCAGATCTATTTCCCATAAAAGTCAAATCCAGGACATGCAGAAATATGCAGAGGTTTACATAGATGCTGCTTTGTTCTTTAATAAAACACTTTTTCCAACCTTATTAATTAATTACTACAACATTGTAAAGTCTTAGCTTGTAAGTATCACAGTTCATTACTCATTCACTCACTTTTTATGTTACGCTACTGTTGTTGCCACAGCTGCCCTGGGGCTGAAACAAGGCTGCACTCAGGTGGAAAACCATTCCATGTAATAATACACACACACACACACACACACACATACATACACACGACAACTTTAACAACTAGTCTCAGCTTTTGAAGTGGGAAGGGAGGGGGAGATCATTCCAAAACATAGGAACAGCTTGGGAGGACAGGTCTCCTCTGGTCCTGCAGGATCTAGTCTGGTCTAGTCTGGTCTGGTGTCTGATCCAAACATGAGTGAGTGGATCTATCAGCTGGTTCAGATTCAAGTATAAGGCTAGATCAGATCACTCGTGAAAAACAATGGGGCTAAAATGATCAAAAATCACTTGAATTTCACAAATGGCTCAAGGTTATTTAATGTGTTTTGTCTTGTCGCCCCCTTTACACAACTCAGTTCAAACTAGTCGCTGTGACAAGAGAAAGTACGTATTTCACAAGCAGGAATCGCGCCTTTCTTTCTCCCCGGAGGAGTTCCTGAGCAGTCACTAAACCCCGAGCTTTGACAAACGAGCGAATTCCCTGCGTCCTTGAAAAGCAGCCTCTGTTTCTGATGGAACAGGACGATCATGTGCCCATAAAGTCCGTGGATTCAGTTTTATATAAATATTTGATGGAGTGAATGACCTCTCGCGGGGCCGATACGACTTTTTCCCTTCTAATCAATTTTGACCCATCTTAAATTGACCCGTTTCTCGCACTTTCAACTGCAAATTACTCTCTCGCTGGGGCGCTAACTCAGGCTTCCGCACCATTTTATTTCTCTTTCAACTCCCCCCAGCAGGCATCCAATATAAATCTAATAAAGGGGGAAGCGGCGGGCTGTCTAAAGAGCCGTGTTGATGTGTTCTCCACGCAGCTTGTTTGCCCGTCGATGGCCCGCTGTCCCATTTCAAGTCCCGAGAAGAGAGAGGTGTGCATTGTATCGCCCCACCTGCAGACACAGGAGCACAGCACTGGGACTGTGAGGGTCCAGGGAATGGATTGGAAGCTGTGAAAAGAGATAGCTGCTTCGTTCAAAAATAAAAAAAATGGAAATGAAGTAGCCACACGCTCTCATATCTGACCATGTAGCAAAGCATAGGGTTTGCCTGGTTTCACTGCAAATGGAAAATGCAATGAATCTCATGGAAAACATATAGTCTTGTGATCGTGAAATGTTATAGATTGTGAAAATGAAGACCACGACCTGACGTCATCACCACAGACTGTAAATATTAACGGACGTAGTCACGCCTATCTCCGCCATTCTAACTCATGGAGTGATTCAAAATGGCCGCGGGGGCTGGAAAATCTGTGCATGCGTCAGCTGCACGAGTTCCATTCATTTAAACAAGTGGCTTAAAAAAATCACGGCGACTAAACTAGACTGGTCCAAAACACCCCCCTCAGCATTGACACACATGTGGAACAGAGCTTTGGGCCAAGAGCCAACTTTTGGTCCATCCTGTAAAGACGTTTTTGAGAGGTCTGCTAATGCTATATGTCAGCATTGGCTAATTCTTATTCCGGGTCCACCCCCATCGGCCCGGGGTGGTATTGCAGCATGTCAGCGCACGTAATTTTGGCCACTTTTGAGCCAGGACCCCGCAGCCCCGTGAGTCACTATTTGACTCTTGTGGCTGAGAGCTGATTGTGGACTATTCAGTTAATTTTTCTATTTGACACATTTTTCAGTCTGACCAGTCTGATGATTTCAAAGATAAGAGAGATTCTTCATTTGTCCCACAGTGAAGATATTTCAATGTTGCAGCAAACAGACACGGACACAGGGAGCAAACAAAATATACAATATACTGTAAGTATCTGCTATGACTCTTAGCTCGCTGTAAATGCTTCAGTATCATTCTTTCAATACTTAAATGCATATGAGCTGGCTTATCCTGGTGCTGAGTCTCAACACCTGCCCTTCATCACTATCAAGACCAGTGTGAATACCAGGATTTCTCAGCAACACACTGCCAGATTGTTCCATCGTGCTCGGTAGCTTTGCAGCCGCTGGATTTGTCAAGTCGAAATGACTTACCTGGATACTTGCCTGTTTTCTTCTGTGTGCCTAGATTTCTCCAGCGCTTGTGTTCCAGTCGGCCTGTTCCCTGCCTCCGCTGCCTCCTCCAAGATTGTTTTGAATAAACTCTTTAAACTTGTTTCTCTATCAGTCTCTGCTTTGGGGTCTAATAGCTAAACTCAACAAAGGAAATGGAGTGGTTTTTATCTTACTTTGAGCACATTGTGACTGTGTTAAAACAGGTTTTGCCAATTCAACTAAGTTATTTAGACTTAATTCAATTTATTTTCTCATTCCAAGGGAGACGTTTCTTTTTAAAACAGGATTATTTGGCTTTGTCCCTTTGGCAAATTTTGTTTTTAAAGTAGAGAAAATGTGCTCAAATTGAGATAAAAAAGCTAAAATTTGGTTAAATGTGACTTATTCTTCATCCCTTTTTGCGGTGTACATGTTTATTGTGTTGGGAAAACCAGAACATGTGAATGAAACCTACACAGTCACAGGGAGAACATGCAAACTCCACACAGAAAGGCCCTGGAGGTGGATTCAAACCCAGGACCTTCTGTCTGTGAAATCAAAAACGAATTGAATTGTCGATAAAACTAACAATAATGAAATGACATATGACCAGAACATGTGAGACACCCCTAGAGCTCTCAAATGTCCAGGTTTGTGATGAAGAAAAACTCCAGGTGTGATTTTGAAAAGGAAGGTTTTGTTTTTAAATCCAGATCCGTTCCATGGTTATCGTGTGAACACCCTGTCGTCAGACTCTGCTGTTCTATAAAAGCTTTGACCATATTTAGAAATAATTCTAGTTTACAGCCTCAGCGAGTAATTACATGACATTACACGCACAATGTGAGTCCCGATCGCTTCTGCTAAATGCCTTTTTAATCACCGCTTTGTCTGTTTGTCCCTTTGGCTTTACTGCTGCAGCCGTGTTGCTACTTTCTCTCCCCAAAACAACCCCCAGTATCAGAGCTAGTATCGGCGACTATAGAAATGAGCTTATTGTTTCCCTAATGTCCTATTTTTGCAGATCAGGACCTGTATTTATCACACTCAGGGTAAGTGCAAAAACATACTGCACTAGTAAATGTTAAAACTATGAGAGAGAGAGAGAGAGAGAGGGGGGGGATGTGTTTGTGCTGATTTAAAATATGTTGGAAGGAGCTCAACACTTTCTCTTTTCAACAAGGAACGGTTAAAAAACTGAAAAAGTCAGGCCACTTCGCTGCATTGCGTAATACTAAGTTGCAACAACCTTGAAACCGTCGTCAGAATCCTGGTCTCTTCTTCTTTTCCGTCCAAAGCCGAGGCGCCGAGCTCGATCCTTTTCAGACGCTATTATCCATTTGTTTTCATTGAGAACAAAATGTTAATTTGATTACACATAATGGGACCATAACCTTTCCTGATGTCCCTCTCTGCTCTCGTTGCCCTTGTAGTGTTCATTTCTGAGCCTTGTGAATGTCTGCAACGTCTTCTCAATGTCGCTCCACTCTCAGCCTCCTCTTCATCAATACCAGGTGTATAGTATAATTACATGGCATTGTACATGGTATAATGACAGTCTAAGACAGTACTGCAGGCTGGCTTTCATAGTACTTCTATGAACCGAGGCTATCGTTACTTTTAATTATTCATCCATTTTCTTCCACTTCATCCGTTGCCGGGACGCGGGGTCTGTTTAGCACTACTCTCACTACTCTCACTACTCTCACTACTCTCACTACTCTCACTACTGTCACTACTCTCACTACTCTCACTACTCTTACTACTCTCACTACTGTCACTACTGTCACTACTCTCACTACTGTCACTACTCTCACTACTGTCACTACTCTCATTACTGTCACTACTCTCACTACTGTCACTACTCTCATTACTGTCACTACTCTCACTACTGTCACTACTCTCACTACTGTCACTACTCTCACTACTGTCACTACTCTCACTACTCTCACTAATCTCACTACTGTCACTACTCTCACTACTGTCAATACTCTCACTACTGTCAATACTCTCACTACTGTCACTACTCTCACTACTCTCACTAATCTCACTACTGTCACTACTCTCACTACTGTCAATACTCTCACTACTGTCACTACTCTCACTACTGTCACTACTCTCACTACTGTCACTACTCTCACTACTCTCACTAATCTCACTACTGTAACTACTCTCACTAATCTCACTACTGTAACTACTCTCACTACTCTCACTACTCTCACTACTGTCACTACTCTCACTACTCTCACTACTCTCACTACTGTCAATACTCTCACTACTCTCACTACTCTCACTACTGTCACTACTCTCACTACTCTCACTACTGTCACTACTCTCACTACTGTCACTACTCTCACTACTGTCAATACTCTCACTACTCTCACTACTCTCACTACTGTCACTACTCTCACTACTCTCACTACTGTCACTACTCTCACTACTGTCAATACTCTCACTACTCTCATTACTCTCACTACTGTCACTACTCTCACTACTCTCACTACTGTAACTACTCTCACTACTCTCACTACTCTCAGTACTCTCACTACTGTCACTACTGTCACTACTCTCACTACTGTCAATACTCTCACTACTCTCATTACTCTCACTACTGTAACTACTCTCACTACTCTCACTACTGTCAATACTCTCACTACTCTCACTACTCTCACTACTCTCACTACTCTCACTACTGTCACTACTGTCAATACTCTCACTACTCTCACTACTCTCACTACAGTCACTACGCTCACTACTGTCACTACTCTCACTACTCTCACTACTGTCACTACTCTCACTACTCTCACTACTGTCACTACTCTCACTACTCTCACTACTGTCACTACTCTCACTACTCTCACTACTCACTGTCACTACTCTCACTACTGTCACTACTCACTGTCACTACTCTCAATACTCTCACTGCTCTCACTACTGTCACTACTGTCACTACTCTCACTACTCTCACTACTGTCACTACTCTCACTACTCACTGTCACTACTCTCAATACTCTCACTGCTCTCACTACTGTCACTACTGTCACTACTCTCACTACTCTCACTACTGTCACTACTCTCACTACTCTCACTCCTTTAGCTTGGAATTGCCACAGTTGTCCACCACCTCGACGTGTGGTTGGTTCACTCTAACCCTTTTGTTTGTATTTTTCATTGAGTTGGGACAATGCAGTGTATGTGCCACTGTCAGTCTACTGTAAATGCGCCAGACTTAGTCATAAAGCTAAATTTCAACCATAGTTCCAAGGCAGGTTCCCAGGTTACATAGGTAGGGGAGACGGGGAGACAGACAGACAGCGATTGACAGAGAGATGGATGGATACATGCTGTAGATAGATAGATGCATGCAGTTGTATGACTCTTTTTAAATGAACAACTGCAGAGAAGCTTGTTGAGGTCACGGTGAGAGTCAACTTCACTGAATGTTTCTGTTGGAGCAGAAACATTCAACATTTGAAGCAGTCCTCAGCGATAACACACAACCTAAGCACAATGTTCACTGCACAAATTCATGTATCTTTGTGTTTTTCTTCAAAAGCTTCAAATAGCCTTGTCTCTTTTCAACTTTTTCAAAATTTTTCCTCAAAAACAGACTGCATTGGACGGGAATTCAGGGCTAAGATTGTGGGTAGCAACAGTCTAACAACCAAAGAGCCAATCAGGACTGTCCCAGCTCGTGCTACTAATGAAAGCCAGATTAAGGGACTGAAGGCCCCATGATGGAGGAAGATGGCGTCCTATTCCAATCAATGGCCTGTGCTCTGTAGATCATGGGACCTACATGGGGACCAAAAGATCAGTGGAACTTGCCCATTTTCTAACTTCTATGGTCTTCCTTGTTCTGCGCAGTGAACGAGCTCCCATGATGCTTTGCGCCAAATACTAACAAGCATGTGTTTGTGGCTCTCATGCAGGAGCACAGAGGGCCCGTCTGCGTCCTGATCATTCAGAGCTGCTGATCAGTCAGAGCTGCTGATCAGTCAGAGCTGCTGATCAATCAGAGCGGAGCCAGAGCGGTAAGAAAACGAGCTGAAACTGAAGGATTTAAGAAGAAGAAAGGTTCAGGACGTCAAGGGACACATATTCATCCTTTATGAAAGTTGTAGGTTCTCTGTCAGGTTCTCCATCGGCTATAAGCCAGTAATACTCTATCCAGATATTATTATAGATCCATGGACACAAACAGTATAGGCTTCATAGAGCTAGCGAGTTAGCATTGCCCTATATGTGTGCCTCAGGGCAGCTGTGGCTACAGTAGTAACTAATCACCTCAGCATCAACAGCATCTGAAACGTAGCATTGGACTAAGAGCCACTTTTGGACCATGCTATAAAGAAGTTTTCCAGAGTAAAGCAGACGCAATAGAAAAGCATTGGGTCATTGTCATTCTGGGTACAGCCCCACCGGGGGGAGTGAGATTGGTGCATGTCAGCTGTGTCCATGGACCTTTTGGAGCCGGGACCCGCCCCCACTGGCTAAACATTGGCTCTTTATGTTCAGATTTGACAACTTAATGAGAGTGGAGCAATACTTTTGTTTAAACACAAACATTTTGACTAAAAATGTTTTTTTTCTTTAGCGAATTTAAATGTTTGTAAATTACCTCAAGATCCTGTTTTAGGTCCACCTCAAACACACACAGAAATTGTCATTTTTCCTGTTACTTTAAATCCTGCAGCATCATCCAAACATTTCTTACTCTTCCCCCGTGCAGTCCACTGGCACCTCATCATTATTGTTGTGGGTTTTCCTGGGCGTAAATGAGCCGTTAGCGCGCCAAGAGCTAGCTGTGATGTTGCTAATGGTCTGGGTGGGCCCCTGACTGCCGTGAAGACCTTGGCCTCTGGAGCACTGATAAACTGTTTTGTTTTTTTTCTCCCCTCCTGATTCCGTGGCCGCTTCCTTCACCGCCGTCGCCATGGAAACACCTTTGAAAGAAACTGGCAGCGGCGTGGTGTCTGTCCGTCCGGTGGCCATTAGCACATGTGTGTTGGAAAGGTGAGAGAGAGCTATCGTTTTGGTTTGGACACAGCTGTATTAGGGAAGTCTTTATGAGTTGGGAAGTGTATAAGTAGAAAAGTTATCGATGATTGTCCGGAGCATATAGAAAAAGAGGTGGAAACTCGTGGATGAATTGGACCTGCTTTTCACCTGCAGGTCTGGCTATATCACCAGAGAGTTGCCAAACCCTAATTTCCCCTCACAAACTGGCAACTAAAATTGGATAATCTGCTTGAGAATTGTGAAAATAGATGTCATGGCCGTTTTATTTCTAGAATCCCCTTCAGAAAAATGAAAACTGAAAAATAACGTACTGTCCCTTTAAGGCGGACCAACATTAACATTAACATTATTATTATTAGGGTTGAAAAATATGGACTCCAGCTTTAACTCTTTAACATTCAGAAAACAATGTATTCATTTCTGATGAATGAAAGATGTTGGAGCAGTAATTGGTGTTTTTTATGTTTTTTATTTCTTGAATGTCTTTACCAAGTGAGGCGTATGTCCGTTCCAAGCTTAAAGTAGATATTGACTCAAAGGTGATTAACAAGCAAAAACAATACATCATGTTGGTTTTTCAAGATAAAGGGAGTCAAACAAATCCAAATAGAGTGTGGTTCGGTGGATCTGGAGACTGTGCCGGTCTGACCCGGTCTGAGTCGGTCTGTACCGGTCTGAGTTGGTCTGTGCCGTTCTGTGGTGGAGGCAGAGGAAGTGGGTCACAGCCCGATCAGCCTCCGGTCTCTGTGATGCTTTTAAAGAAAGAAAAGTATATTTCGACAACAGGAAGTGTGTGCGTTTCCCCTGAGCTGCGGCAACACAACTCCCACCTGTGTCTCACCTTCAAAAGTCAACTCACAGCGGGAAAAGTGTTCTAAGATCCATAAGAAGAAACTTTACTCATGAACCATTTGCTGTTCTCTAAACCGAGACGAATCTACGGGGAAATACACAAAGACACACATTAAGCAAGGTGTAAGTCAGTCATGTTTAATTATATAGCACCGTTCTGTCTCTCACTGCACATGGGAGCGAGGTCTCCTACAGGGGGCGCTGCCAGACCTATTGTACATGTCTATAGTGTTAGGGGAAACTGTAGCACCAGGAGGAAACCGTAGCACCCGGAGGAAACCGTAGCACCCGGAGGAAACCGTAGCACCCGGAGAACATGCAAACTTCTCAGAAAGGCCCTGTTCAGACTGGGATTCAAACCCAGGACCCTCTTGCTGATAAGCTTTAATCGTAACATCTCATTTTGTCTTTAGCTTTTGTCATAACCTGGCTCAAGGCCATGACAAATGTGGACGCAGACCCCGTAAATGGATACTTAAAGTGTGTTTATTAAACAAAGATTAACCCAAAGTACCAAAGTAACAATAATAATGAAGTGTGTCTGTATCAGTGGTGTATGCGAGTGAATGGTTGTGTGTTCGTATGGTGCGATGTGAAGTGTGATGTAGAACAAAACCATAACGGGAAAAGAAAGCAAAGTGGTGTGGCACAGGACGCAGGCTGAGAGAGAGTGAGGCTGTCAGCAGGCTGAGAGAGAGTGAGACTGTCAGCAGGCTGAGAGAGAGTGAGACTGTCAGCAGGCTGAGAGAGAGTGAGACTGTCAGCAGGCTGAGAGAGAGTGAGACTGTCAGCAGGCTGAGAGAGAGTGAGACTGTCAGCAGGCTGAGAGAGAGTGAGACTGTCAGCAGGCTGAGAGAGAGTGAGACTGTCAGCAGGCTGAGAGAGAGAGAGAGACTGTCAGCAGGCTGAGAGAGAGAGAGAGACTGTCAGCAGGCTGAGAGAGAGTGAGACTGTCAGCAGGCTGAGAGAGAGTGAGACTGTCAGCAGGCTGAGAGAGAGAGAGAGACTGTCAGCAGGCTGAGAGAGAGAGAGAGAGACTGTCAGCAGGCTGAGAGAGAGTGAGACTGTCAGCAGGCTGAGAGAGAGTGAGACTGTCAGCAGGCTGAGAGAGAGAGAGAGACTGTCAGCAGGCTGAGAGAGAGAGAGAGACTGTCAGCAGGCTGAGAGAGAGTGAGACTGTCAGCAGGCTGAGAGAGAGTGAGACTGTCAGCAGGCTGGAGAGAGAGTGAGACTGTCAGCAGGCTGAGAGAGAGAGAGAGACTGTCAGCAGGCTGAGAGAGAGTGAGACTGTCAGCAGGCTGAGAGAGAGTGAGACTGTCAGCAGGCTGAGAGAGAGTGAGACTGTCAGCAGGCTGAGAGAGAGTGAGGCTGTCAGCAGGCTGAGAGAGAAAGAGGCTGTCAGCAGGCTGAGAGAGAGTGAGGCTGTCAGCAGGCTGAGAGAGAGAGAGAGACTGTCAGCAGGCTGAGAGAGAGAGTGAGGCTGTCAGCAGGCTGAGAGAGAGTGAGACTGTCAGCAGGCTGAGAGAGAGGCTGTCAGCAGGCTGAGAGAGTGAGGCTGTCAGCAGGCTGAGAGAGAGAGAGGCTGTCAGCAGGCTGAGAGAGAGTGAGGTTGTCAGCAGGCTGAGAGAGAGTGAGAGACTGTCAGCAGGCTGAGAGAGAGTGAGGCTGTCAGCAGGCTGAGAGAGAGTGAGGCTGTCAGCAGGCTGAGAGAGAGTGAGGTTGTCAGCAGGCTGAGAGAGAGAGGCGTCAGAGGCTGAGAGAGAGTGAGTGTCAGCAGGCTCCAGGCGAGAGAGAGTGTGTCAGCAGGCTGAGAGAGAGAGGTGTGAGTGAGAGGAGTTGTCAGCAGGCTGAGAGAGAGTGAGGCTGGCTGTCAGCAGGCTGAGAGAGAGTGAGGTTGTCAGCAGGCTGAGAGAGAGTGAGGCTGTCAGCAGGCTGAGAGAGAGAGAGGCTGTCAGCAGGCTGAGAGAGAGTGAGGCTGTCAGCAGGCTGAGAGAGAGTGAGGCTGTCAGCAGGCTGAGAGAGAGTGAGTGTTAGTAGAATTGTTGGATTTTCATTAAAGTGAATTAGAATATATTCAAAGTTTAGACAGTTTTGAGTTAACCTATGTGTGTGATGGGATGTGATGGACGCATCAGCAGCATTCTCTTCCATCCCCCATGAAACACAGGAAGTTAAATTAAGAAGAGCGCAGAGAACATCTGTTTAGAGTAGCCTCCAGCTACTCACACAGGGGCTATGTGTTTGCCCTGAACAGAGAAGCTATTGTCTTCACCTAAGGATGTTGGGACATGTGTTTCAAATTATCAGGGTATAAGGACAGAGCTTTTGGTTCATTCTTTGTCACTCTTCTGCTGTTTTCCATCCAGCAGAGACCCGGACTAGATTGTAGTCTGTAACTTGTCTGTTTGTGCTGATGTCCAGATAACCTGTAGTTTTGAACCAGCGGCTGACAACATGTATTAAAGAGATTATGTTGTTGAAATGTGACTAGTTTATTCACATTATTTTGGTCCTTCTTGCGCCGGATGCCAACATGCTTTTCTGCGGAGCTGAGGATGCCTCAAACATGGAGTTGGAGCAACGGTGAGACCTTCTTCATTCAGAACTGCTTTGAGGACTCCATCTTTGAGGCATGGCCAGTCTCCGGATTGAAGTTGACGGCAGAACTAGAGTTTCTGGACATCCACATGGACAAGGTAAAACAATTTTTTTCTAAAAAAAAACTAAATTTAAATCGTCTTTGAAGGCAGGAAATCCAATTTATCTTCTCAAAAAGCATTGGGGCAGTGAGATATCACGCACTTCTAAGAAAGTGGAGAATTTAAACTTCTATCCACTGGGACTTTTGAAGTCGGGGACTCAAAAAAGAGGCCGCGGATAACGAGGCTTATCCTTTTAATAGTCGATGGCTATTTCTTAGGCCTAGGATAACGAGGCTTATCCTTCTAATAGTCGAGGAGCTATTACAAATTCAGCACTATGGACGCATACGTGTAGTTGGAAAACCAGATCTGGCCATTTGAGGGAAAAATGGAACATTTTGAGAGTGGTGATTTTTTCTTCAGCTGATTAGTGACTTTTTGGTAGAACTTTGTGGTAGCCTGCATAATAAGACGACAACAATTTTTCAAATAATAATTTAAATTGGAAATTGAAATTTGGATATAAGGCCTAAAGTGTGCGTGTGTGTGTGCGTGCACGTTTGAGGTGCATCCTTTGTGTCCCCTTCTGCCTTTCCCCCTCTTCCCCCTCATCCCCCTTCTCCCTTGCTCCCAATTCTGTCCCTCCCGTCTGCTCAACTCTAGTTGGGTGGAGTATGTTTGTTATAGTTTAACTACTTTTGTTAATGCTAGCTACATTAACAAAAATAATTAAAAAGGGGTGGAACCAGTTAATACATTTCAGGTGAAAACATTTCAAGTTAATACATTTCAGGTGGAAACATTTCAAGTTAATACATTTCAGGTGAAAATATTTCAGGTTAAAACATTCCAGGTTAATACATTTCAAATGAACGTTTAGTTTAAAATGTTGATGCTACATTAATTTACATGAGTAAATTGGGTATTTGTGTCTTTTTCATTTCATGCACATGAATAATTAGGAATTATGTTTAGTTATTGAGCCATTTTTAATGTCTCAAACAGGGGGGAGATATGGTTTATAGGGGAGTAATTCTATACATATGAAATGATCTCTAAAAAACTTTTTTTTGAGTTCTTTTCTGTGTGTGTTTCTGTAACCAATGTGATTTTTATCAGACACATGTTGAGAGGGGTCTTTAAGTTGAGTCGATGCAACTTGGATTCAAATGTAATACTGTGTTTGTATTAACTTCATTGTGTTCCATCTTTAAGTTGGTTTACTAAACATTGAATGTGATTAATTCTTTTAATGAAAAAAAGGAGGGAATGTTAGTAGAATTGTTGGATTTTCATTAAAGTGAATTAGAATATATTCAAAGTTTAGACAGTTTTGAGTTAACCTATGTGTGTGATGGGATGTGATGGACGCATCAGCAGCATTCTCTTCCATCCCCCATGAAACACAGGAAGTTAAATTAAGAAGAGCGCAGAGAACATCTGTTTAGAGTAGCCTCCAGCTACTCACACAGGGGCTATGTGTTTGCCCTGAACAGAGAAGCTATTGTCTTCACCTAAGGATGTTGGGACATGTGTTTCAAATTATCAGGGTATAAGGACAGAGCTTTTGGTTCATTCTTTGTCACTCTTCTGCTGTTTTCCATCCAGCAGAGACCCGGACTAGATTGTAGTCTGTAACTTGTCTGTTTGTGCTGATGTCCAGATAACCTGTAGTTTTGAACCAGCGGCTGACAACATGTATTAAAGAGATTATGTTGTTGAAATGTGACTAGTTTATTCACAGTGAGGCTGTCAGCAGGCTGGGAGAGAGTGAGGCTGTCAGCAGGCCGGTCCATAAATAGGCGTGGCGCGTCGGGCCCTGACGCACCACGCTCCAAGGTCCGCCCACAGCTCCACCTGTACAGAGGTACACGGCAGTACAGAGCACGACCACAGAGAGGAGGAAGAGGTCATGACACTTTATTTAATATTCTGTCACAAAGATTTCAAAGTCTCTTTGGTCGGGGCCGAGTTTAAACACATCTGGTTCGAACAAAATAATATAAGTGTTATACTTTTATTATAATTTAATTGTTTAATTATTTTTCTTGCTTTTTTTCTAACTGAGATGTTCCATCCTCTCTGCCCCTGGTCTTGACACTGGTCCAGACCAGAGCAGAGAGGATTCATGGTTTTACACTGGTCCAGACCCGAGCAGAGAGGATTCATGGTCTGAACCAAGTGGATCAGGTGAAAATCCACTGGAGGAATGCTAACTTTTTGAAAAATGCTAATGAAACATTTCGAGTTTTACTTTGGTTCAGACCATTTTCTCTGTTCTGTTCCAATCGGCTGCTCCTCTGCTGCTGAAGGACATATCTTTTGTTAGATTTTTAGAAACGTCCGTCCGTCCAAATGATTGGGACATGAACACACAAACAGAACTCACGGGAAAGAGTAAAAAAGTGAGAATCATAACTTCCCGACTGTGAGCCCAGTCCCAGTTTAACACAATCTGCCGTTTTAACCAGAACCACATCTTGTCGGCGCCGAGAGGGTGAAGTCTTCCTCTCTCTTCCACAGACGTATGTTGCATCATGTGTGTCCTTTAAAACAACTCCGTTCACATCAATACACAAAGGTAGTAATTCTTCCGTTTATGCTAAAAATGTCTAATTAATTCCAGACTTTTTTCCACAAAGACACACACACATTCAGATTCATAAATGCCACATTTTGCTTCTCCGAACATATTGAGATGTCACATGACCCGTTTTCATCTGCTCTTGCTTCACAGCTTTAGCATTAATATATTATCACAGAATCCCACCTCATAAATGCCTTAATCAGCTCCGTACATGATGTTCTTTGGCGTTAAACATCCCATGTGTCCATCACCCCCCCCCATTGATGCTGTAGCTTTTATTGCACTTGTCAGAATCCACCGTGGCCTGTGTTTTCGTCACTCGCTGCAGATTTTGAGAGGATTGTCTGTGGTTTTGTGGCTGGATAAGGATCGGTCGCTGCCGCCTGCTCTGCTCCTTCTCCTCTCACAATGACACACCATGAGCCTTTGTAGTAATTGATCCTTCCACCTGAGGGCAGTACTTTCTAATCTAACAATCACACAAATCTACAGCTCATTTTCAATTAAAACTCTCCAAAATCCAGTCAAGTTTTGTTCCACGATGAGAAAAATGCATAGATTCGTGTTTGGATTCGAAGCGGGTTGTTTTCACGGACCAGTTTTTGTGAAAGTGAGAATTGTGTTTCAGAAGGAATGTGTCTATTTTTGACATCAGTCAGTTTAAAGTAGCAATATGCAAGATTTTCAATCTTGATTAAAGGGCCCTAATTTGTCATCATTAAAGGGCCCTAATCTGTCATTTTTAAAGGGCCCTAATCAGTCATAATTAAAGGGCCTTAATCTGTCATCATTGCCAGATAAGCAGACGAATCCAGCTGGGACCATAACAGCTGAATAGACAAGAGTTTTGTCAACAACAAATCTATAACCAACACCTTTTTCACAAAGATAGAAATCCTGGTTTTATTCCTTGTTTTGTCGTTAATGATTTGAGAATCATAACGAGACCTTTTTTAGTTCTGCGCCACATGGTACTTTACCAGTGAGATTAGCTCCACGCGGTGAGTTCTGGCGCCCGGATCACAGACTTTCTGATTGGTGAAACGGTGGAGGGCGCGACATTGAAATGAGAACAATAACAAGATTTAGGGGCCTTTATTTATGACAGATTAGGGCCCTTTAATGATGATAGATTAGGGCCCTTTAATGATAACAGATTAGGGCCCTTTAATGATGATGGATTAGGGCCCTTTCTTTATGACAGATTAGGGCCCTTTAATGATGACAGATTAGGACCCTTTAATGATGATAGATTAGGGCCCTTTAATGATGACAGGTTAGGGCCCTTTAATGCTAACAGATTAGGGCCCTTTAATGAGGATAGATTAGGACCCTTTAATGATGACAGATTAGGGCTCTATAATGATGACAGATTAGGGCCCTTTAATGATGATAGATTAGGGCCCTTTCATTATGACAGATTAGGGCCCTTTAATGATGACAGATTAGGGCCCTTTAATTATGATAGATTAGGGCCCTTTAATGATGATAGATTAGGGCCCTTTCATTATGACAGAGTAGGGCCCTTTAATGATGACAGATTAGGGCCCTTTAATGATGATAGATTAGGACCCTTTAATGATGACAGATTAGGGCCCTTTAATTATGACAGATTAGGGCCCTTTAATGATGATAGATTAGGGCCCTTTAATGAGGATAGATTAGGACCCTTTAATGATGACAGATTAGGGCTCTATAATGATGACAGATTAGGGCCCTTTAATGATGATAGATTAGGACCCTTTAATGATGACAGATTAGGGCCCTTTAATGATGACAGATTAGGGCCCTTTAATGCTAACAGATTAGGGCCCTTTAATGAGGATAGATTAGGACCCTTTAATGATGACAGATTAGGGCTCTATAATGATGACAGATTAGGGCCCTTTAATGATGATAGATTAGGGCCCTTTAATTATGATAGATTAGGGCCCTTTAATGATGATAGATTAGGGCCCTTTCATTATGACAGAGTAGGGCCCTTTAATGATGACAGATTAGGGCCCTTTAATGATGATAGATTAGGACCCTTTAATGATGACAGATTAGGGCCCTTTAATTATGACAGATTAGGGCCCTTTAATGATGATAGATTAGGGCCCTTTAATGATGACAGATTGGGGCCCTTTAATGATGAGAGATTAGGGTCCTTTAATGATGACAGGTTATGGCCCTTTAATGATGACAGATTAGGGCCCTTTACAGATTATCAGAAGAGCTGTATATAGAGACACAAATGTTTAAAAGACAGATTCAGAGTTTTAAAATGAGGTGTAACATCTTTATTGGTTTGAGAAAAGTCAACGGGGTGGAAAAAAAAAACTGAGAAAAACAAAAATCTCGGACGGAGACTTCAAAATTGGCCAAAACATGTTTCCAAAGGGCTTCACAGGTAAAAGTATAACAATAACAAATGAAATAAAAATAATTGAAATAAAATAAAAATAAAAACAATTTAATTAACAAAAAAATACAATAGAAAAATGGATAAAATTAAAACAATTATAAATCTACATAAATACATATAAAACATTAAAATAACTAACACAGAGGACCATACATCGAAAAGCCAGAGAGTTTTTAATGAACAAATGGATTCTACGGGTTGTTTCTTTAACATTTTTTTTTTACAATTGTTGTTTTAAATTCCCTGGTTTATCCGTTTGTATAAAACCTGGTCCCGCTCCGACAGAAACCATCAGAGAGTCCAATCCGGATCCGCACCGGTCCATTTCCTCATTAGACTAAGCCACGGGAGTCTGGCCTTGACTTGTTATCGCTGAAGTTTGGCCCAATATCACTCCTTGTTATCCTTTCACACCTCTGCCACTTTCTTTTCCACAAACTCCAGTAAATTGCTCCCTAAGTGCATCTCCGGCTGGACAGGTTCGGCGCTTTGGACGTTGTGTTTTCTCTCTGATTTCTTTATCAAATACAAACAGAGCATTCATTTTGTCCGTGTGCTCAAAAGGAAGAAAAAATTGACCTTGGTGTGAAGATGGATCGTGACCAAGATTGGTTCTAAGAGAAAAGACTTGTGAGCAATTTGAGTGAGTATTCAAGGAAAATCAAATCCAATTCCGTGGTGAGAATGTCTCACGTGTGATTTGTCCTAACAAAAGAGTCTTGTAAAGAAAGAGCCCCGTGTTATTTCTGTCTGAAAGATCTGAAAATGAATGACAGAAGCAAACAAGGAATTAGTTAGGAAAATAGTTTCTCCCTGGTTATTTACAGAAGGGAGCACATCACCCCCGTGCTTCTGTCCCTCCACTGGCTCCTGGTGCGAATTAGAAGTGATTTTGAGATTTTACTGATCACGTTTAAAGCTTGTTTAGGTCTGGCACCCAGCTAGATTTATGAACTATAACCCCCAATGGGAGAGAGCAGAGAGAGAGCAGAGAGAGAGCAGAGAGAGAAACCAGAGAGAGATCAGAGCGAGACCAAAGAGAGATCAGAGAGAGATCAGAGAGAGACCAGAGAGAGAGAAGAGAAAGAGAAGAGAGAGAGACCAGAAAGAGACCAGAGAGAGACCAGAGAGAGACCAGAGAGAGAGAAGAGAGAGAGAGAGACCAGAGAAAGACCAGAGAGAGATCAGAAAGAGACCAGAGAGAGAGCAGAGAGAGACCAGAGATAGATCAGAGAGAGATCAGAGAGAGAGCAGAGAGAGATCAGAGAGAGAGCAGAGAGAGAGACCAGAGAGAGAGACCAGAGAGAGAGACCAGAGAGAGACCAGAGAGAGAGAAGAGAGAGAGAGAGAAGAGAGAGAGAGACCAGAGAGAGAGAAGAGAGAGACCAGAGAGAGAGAAGAGAGAGAGACCAGAGAGAGACCGGAGAGAGAGCAGAGAGAGACTAGAGGGAGACCAGAGAGAGAGCAGAGAGAGACCAGAGAGAGAGACCAGAGAGAGACCAGAGATAGAGAAGGGAGAGAGACCAGAGAGAGACTAGAGGGAGACCAGAGAGAGAGCAGAGAGAGACTAGAGGGAGACCAGAGGGAGACCAGAGGGAGACCAGAGGGAGACTAGAAGGAGACTAGAAGGAGACTAGAAGGAGAGCCGACCTGCTGTAAGATATAGCACCATCATTATCCTTTTTTTCTTCCCTTTTATCGACAGCTTTTACCTTTTTTTAACTGTGCTTCTGCTTTGTTTTTCTGGATCTACTGTTAATCATTTGAGTATTATTGTAATTTATTGTCTATCATTATGTCTCATTCATGGCGACTGTGCAGCGCTTTGTAAACACTGTTTTTGAAAAGTGCTACACAAATACAGAGTCATTATTATTATTTTATTTTATTGCTTTTGGAAGTAACAAGAAGTTGAACACACACAGTCGAATGTGTTGTGGTGTGAATGTTCCTACAATAACAATGAAATACACCTTCAGCCTGAGTCACATGGAAAAAGGTTTCAATTGTCGGCAGATATTCCAGGCCTTAGAGACCCCTTACTTGAAGATATAAAACACGGGTTTGCTAGTTCTGGTCGCACAATCAACAAACACTTCACACACGAGACGATTTCACTTAAAAACATTCCCAGGTCGGACACGAAATCTCACAAAACCTCTCGAGAATCAACACGACTTCAGAGTCAACAACGTGGAGGAGGAAGGGCTGAAGGTTTTTGACTTTGGTTGAAAAAAGAATCCTCGCCTCTTGGCACGGAGGAAAGTTGTGCAATATCCACCAGACTTCCGGGGGAGATTCTTTGCTTCCCGATATTCCCCAAGCCATCGATCAATCAACGTGTATTTGTAGAGCGCCTTTCCTACACAAGGCAACACAAAGCACCTCACAACCCACATCATATCCAGCAAACCATAAACATTAAAATCTACATATACACAAGAAATATTAAAAACAGAAAGTAATTAAAAAACCTTAAAACTTTAAACACACACAGGATTAAAATAATAAATAGCCACAATGCACTAAAAAGAGTAAATATAAAATCCTTCAGTTGTTTGAAGCTAAACAGAACCGTTTTTAACCTTGATTTGAAAACTGCCAGAGTAGATGCTAGCCTCACATCTTCAGGAAGATTGTTCCAGATTTTAGCTGCATGAATCTGGAACGCTGCCTCCCCATGTTTAGGTCTGACTCTTGGAACGAGCAAGAGGCCACCTCCTGTGCTCCTCAGAGTCCCAGCAGGAGTCCAGTCCCTGTGCTCCTCAGAGTCCCAGCAGGAGTCCAGTCCCTGTGCTCCTCAGAGTCCCAGCAGGAGTCCAGTCCCTGTGCTCCTCAGAGTCCCAGCAGGAGTCCAGTCCCTGTGCTCCTCAGAGTCCGGGCTGGTTCATATGGGACTAACATGTCACTAATATATTTTGGTGCGAGGCCATGGAGAGACTTGTAACAAGCAGAGCTGTTTTAAAGTCTATTCTCTGAGCCACAGGAAGGCAAGGCAGAGACCTGAGGACTGGACTAATGTGGTCGTACTTCCTGGTTCTAGTCAGGACTAATGTGGTCGTACTTCCTGGTTCTAGTCAGGACTAATATGGTCGTACTTCCTGGTTCTTGTCAGGACTCGAGCTGCTGCATTTTGAATGTACTGCAGCTGTTTTACAGCCTGTTTGGACAGACCTGTGAGCAGGCCATTGCAGTAGTCTAACCTACTGGAGACAAATGCATGGATAAGAATCTCCAAGTCTGCTTTAGACACTATGTTTTTGATCCTAGCAATGTTTTTTAGATGGTAAAAAGCTGCTGATGTTACTGATTTGAACGTGGCTATTAAAATTTAAGTCTGAGTCCAGTATTACCCCTAGGTTTCAGACCTTACCTAAAGGTTCCAGGGAGAGAGACTGGAGGTGACAACTAACAATCTCTCTTTGTTTCTGGGGACCAAAGACAATGATCTCAGTTTTCTGCCATGACATCATCTCTCTCTGACTGGCCACATGTCGAGAGAGATCGGGCAAAGACAATCCAACAATTGACAATCCAACGAGGCGGCCTGGTGGCTGAGTGGTTAGCACTCTCGTTTCTCAGTCAAGTGAGTGGAGTTTGTATGTTTTCCCCGTGTTAGCGTAGGTTTCCACCGGGTGCTCCGGTTTCCTCCGGGTGCTCCGGTTTCCCCTACCACTAAAAACATACACAAAAGCTCTGAATGAAGACGAGAGAGTGAATGGATGGTGCTGATCGGGGCTTTTCGTTGTAAAGCACTTTGGGCTTGGTCTATAAAATGCGCTATATAAATAAACATCACTTACTAACAGATGGAGACGGGAGCTGTCCGAGGTACTTCCGAGCTGACAAGAGCAATCCTTACACGACTGGAATATTACAGTAAGTAAGTAAGTAAGTAAGCAAGTAATCTTTATTTATATACCGCCTTTCACAGACCAGAGTCACAAAGCGGTTTACAATTGTTATTATTTTTGGGCATTGGTCCACTCACTCCACACAGAGATGGGAGTGGGGTCGCCAGTACAGGAGGCGCATGCCAGACCTATTGTGCAGAGATTACAGAGATGTTCTAATGTTATTATCCTTATCATTATGCCATATTATCTAGGCTTGACCTTACCAACAACAGACAACCAAAGTTCAAGATATAGAATTAACTTTTGATGCTTTTCTTGCTGGAAAACATTCTGTAAACTTTCCCGCATTATTGCCTTGGCTCTGCCCATGTACCTGCTGATAACGTTCAAATCACTGCCTGAAGTTACACCAGTCTGATGCAAAGACAATTACATTCTCCTTCACACAATTCAATTATTTCCAGCTTTGCGAACACTTGCCTGAGGCGTCTTCCCGTCCTCTCTCCCTGTTTGGAGATGACATCACATCCACATTAAGAAAATAGTCCCTTTCATACAAAAACAATGATTCAAAATGGCTTACGTTGGAGTGACAATTTAATTTAGCGCGTGCCGTGCAGTCTACGCCGGCGCTGATACCTTACAGCTCAAGTTAATGGCTTGTTTTTGTCTTAGTGCAAAGAATTAGTGTAATACTGTAGGAATAATCCGGTTATGTCAGTCCAGGCAAATGGAAAAGGCTCCCAGACCATGTGTTGTCGCGTCGGGACGTGTTGTGTGTGAAATGATACGTCAAGAGGCAGGACAGAAAACATCCCAAAACTTTACCAACTTCAAACTGGATTTTTGTTGTATTGAGAAGAGATTACGGCTAATTCAAGGACGTAGAAAGTCCACACAGAAGCGGTCCCATCTGGGTCCAGTCTTCTTTTTCTGAGTTCCACAAAAGAACAAACCCTGTGGCCCTTCTTTCTAAATGCTCCTATCTCGTTCCTGGAACATGATGTGACGATGGGACCTCTGTAGGGCTGAAACAACTAATCGATTAATCAACGACTAATCGATTAATCAACGACTAATCGATTAATCAACGACTAATCGGTTATTGAAATAGTCGACAACTATTTTAGTAATTGATTAATCGTTTTTTGGTTCACACGGACTCAAACAGAGCAAAAATGACATGAAAATGTAGTATTTTTGATTAAAACCGACTTTGTTTTTATAATTTCATGAATATCTGTGTGTCTCATCCAATCAGAGCAGAATTAGCACAAAGAGCCTGTTACAAACATTTACTTTAAGTTTACGCCATCAATACGTCCTCGAGTGTTGCCACTTTAGCTTTTTGTGATGAAAAAATAATTTTTTTCTACACAATTCACAGCCAAGCGATTACTCGATTAATCGTAAAAATAATCGATTGATTAATCGATTACAAAATAATCGTTAGTTGCAGCTCTAGACCTCTGACCTCGACCTCTTTTACCTGCACAGTGAACCGGTCTCCCCCGGCCCTGGACTCAGTAAATTGCTCCCTAAGTGCATTTCCGGCTGGACAGGTTTGGTGCTTTGGACGTTATGTTTTTTCCGTGATTTCTTCATCAAATCTAAACAGAACTGTGAAGTTAATTCTAAATCTAAAGAAGAGTCTGGGAGCTTCTTCAGTCCTGGGTCTACGGCCTCAGTCCTGGATCCACTAGCCTGGCTTTCGTCAGACCCTTATAGTTCCGCCACGCTCCACCAGAGGCGTTTCGCTTCACACACAAGGGTCTGGGATCAAGCGCATACCAAACTCCTTCAGGAGATCAGAAAATAATCGACCAATCACGATTGCCGGTGTTACGTCAGTTTTGCACCGCCTTCTCAAGCGTGTCTTACGCGGCAGCGAAAGCAATCCAAGATGGCGGACATCAAGTCCGTCAATATTAAAAAAAAGTTTAAATACGAACAAATTAAGACATGGATGTCACTTTTACTGCAATTGTTATATGTGTGTTTTAAGAGTCAAATGTTCATGTAAAGTTTGGTTTGAGTGTTCCTGTTTACAACACTACTCAGCAGGGTTGCCAGGTTGGGTGGTTTCATGCCTACTTTTTTCCAAGAGACTTGTAGGTAATAAATAAACAGAAAGACAATAAACAGAATCATGACAGCCCAAGTTGATTACTTTAGGTTTTAGCTAAAAAATCATTCTGGGTGTTTTTTTTCCGGCATTCTCGCGAGTTTTGGGCTGGAAAATCTTGCCGGGATTTGGCAACCCATGGGAGTCGTGTGCTTTGATATGAGTGGTTGAAGGAACATGTCATTCAAAATAATGGATAAGTGGTTTATCCAATCACATACAAGAATTTTTTCTATCACTTTTTGCAGGGTGTGGTTTAGGCCTGTAGAAGAATACATTGAATTGAATGAGCGTCCGCTGTAATCTCTCCGACATCTTGGAAACGCCGTCGTCAGTGAAGTAACATTTGATCGGTGTAAGGAGCTAATGGAACACGAGAGGCGTCCGTTTTAGCCGCGGTTTAAGCGGCGTTTGCACATGTTTGAAGGTGCTCCGCGAACATTAAGCCCCGATAACGGCCCTTGTCTTTAGAACGAGAGGATTTAGGGGCCTCAGTAAAGATGGGAATCAGGCCCTTTTAATCTACCGTATGAAAGGAGCAGAATGAAAACAATAATCCTGTTAGCGCCTGATCAAACAGAGAAGCAGCAGCTTCATTAAGACACACACACGGACACACACACAGACGCACACACACAGCCATGCACACGGACGCACACACACATGCACATAAGCACATACAAACACAGATGCACAACATACAGGAGGTTCCATGTGGGTTTCATTGGAGCCTTTACCGACAGTAACGTAAAAACCAGATTTAATAAAGGGACGAAGCAAAATGATCTTGTTTTAAAAATAAATATAAATGTCTTTTTTGGAATGAGAAAAATAAAAAGTTCTTGAAATGAAACTAAATGTCTTTGTCCCGTTGGAGAATCTAGTTTAACACAGTCACAATGTGTCAGATTAATACAAAGAATGCAAAAGTTTTATGTAGCGCTTTTTTAGACACTCTTCATTCTCTCCAAACACAGTGGTGATAAACTACAGTAGCCACAGCTGCCCTGGGGCACACTGACAGAAGCGAGGCAACCAGTCTGTGCCATCGGCCCCTCCCACCACCACCAACCATTCACCCACACACCAAACTCATTCTAATGTGGGTGAAGTGTCTTGCCTAAGGACACAACCACAGCAGACAGTGAGAGTCGGTGGAGAAAGTCTTGAGGTGGACTCGAACCCACGACCTTCAGGCTCAAAGGCCAATGCTCTACACACTGAGCCACTGTCGCCCATAAGACAAAAACCAATCGATCCAAGCACATTTTACCTCATATTTTATCATTTTTTGAAGCAACAGCAGTCGTCTCGGAGGATTTCACAAATTTGTCGATTCCTCAACACCAGATAAAAGAATCAAACTGTTCAAACACAGGAAACGCATCAATAACAATCCCAGGGAGACGCCGCAGCTCAGAGACAAACGTGTTGTTAAGTAAATAATTAAGTCATCTTTAATTATATAGCGCCTTTCCACACAGATGGGAGCGAGGCCATTATACAGGAAGCACACGTCAGACCTACTGTACATGTTTTTTAGTGGTAGGGGAAACCGGAGCACCTGGAGGAAACCTGCAAAGACACAGGGACAACATACACTCAGTTTGTGTGTTGCACTGAGTACGAGGAGAACAGTTTGCATGTTCTTCTCCTTCATCTTCTGAGGATCTACTGACCGCCACAATCCACAACTTTCTCGCCTCGTCGTAATTTATCAAAAACATGATCAAATATGACGTCATTAATGCTTGAATTGAGTGATTTTTGTTTTAATTTGAGCACATTCTGATTGTGTTGAAAAAGATTCTTCAAAGATATTTTGTCTTATTTGAGGAAGAAATGTTTTTAAATCCCAGAAAGATCATTTTACTTTCAAATCTTGCCTCACTTTTTGCAGTGTAGTAACAAGATCAACAACCACACAAGGCCTGAAGAGTAACGCAGACTTTTTACGATCGGTACCGGACGCTTCTAAACTCAAAGTCTGGAATATTTGCGATAAAACTAATATAGATATTTCTCTAAATGGAGTAAAATCCCCATAAGAACCATCCAGTCTCCCGCTCTCCCGGTCCCTCTTCCGTACCACAACCATCCACTAATTACCCGTCCACAACATATTACCGCCGCAAATCCCAAAGCTCCCTCTGCTGCTGCTTTTCTCTTGTATCTGAAATGATTTTATTTGCCAAAGAGAACTGCTGCCCGGTGTAATCTCCCTCACACAAGTCATAATAATAGACGCGGGTGCACGGGCGGACCGCAGAACACTTAACCTCTGGCGAATGGAAGGATGGCTGCGGCGCCGTCTGGATCCTCGCGGGAGGAGGTCGTATTTGTTATGGTAATAGACCATCCCGGCGCACCAAGGCCGGGCCGGAGCGGTGGACCGTATCCCACTGGTATTCCTGCTTCTGCTGTAAGGCCAAGCAGGTATAATTCTCTCTATACGTGTTTTGACAGACTGGGTTGGTGTCTTTGTCTGTGCCAGGTTTCAGTGAGTTCAAGTTTTATAAAAGAAATATACAGCAAAGATATGTTGGTCTGTCGCTGAATGTGCAAGATGGAAGCCCGAATATGAATTCACAGTGTACGGTTGACATATTTTGCGTTGAATTTGCCGGTAGATAGATAGATAGATACTTTATTGATCCCCGTAGGAGAAGTTCAGGCGTCCAGTAGCAGCAAAAATGAAAATAAAATTGATCCTTCTAAAAAGATACTAATAGCAATAATCAGCAACAGTCCTTTAGGTCACAGCAGCACAGATGGAGTAGCCTCTGGGTGGCACGGTGGCTGAGTGGTTAGCACTCTCGCTTCTCAGCAAGAAGGTCCTGGGTTCAAATCCCGGTCGGAACAGGGTCTTTCTGAGAGGAGTTTGCATATTCTTCATATTCGTTTCCTCCGGGTGCTCCGGTTTCCCCTACCATTACTCACTGGTTGTAGTTTGTCCGAGAATGCGATAGTAAAATAATCTGTTCTGGTTCAATCCAAGTATCAAGAAACTGAAGCCGGAGCAAGAGGAATGTTTAGTAAATGTCATTGAAGCAAAGATGTTGTGGCTCTACTCCCCACGGGCTCCGGTAGTGGCAAAGGAGATGGCTAAAGCTAGGCTAAATGCTAACGTTAAGCTAAATGCCTCACTCACTCGGGCTCATTACATACATCATAAACTCAGATCCCATTGTTTCAATCTGCAAAAGGAGTTAACCCCTCCCACCTGTTAACGGAGTCAATGGATTGCAAAAATATGCATTCTTTTAGTTGAAGTTGTTGACACCGAAGAGCCGTTTGAGTCCCTGAAGCGTTGAGTTGAGGGTGGTCTTCTCTGATCCAAAGATGAGACAGAAACCAAAAAAATATCAAAACAAGAGATGGAACCACACTTTTCTCAGAGCAAGGTCAGTAGTTAGTTTTGTAATGATTTGAACAGTCAGTGCCCTGGGTCTATCCCTCCCATCCATCCATTTACTCCCGCTTCATCTGTTGCCGGGTCACAGGGGCAGTCCAAGCAGACACTCAGACTTGGCTCTCTGCACACACACCTCCTGCTCATCCCGAGGACTGCAAGAATTGACTAGAAAGAAGTACGTAACAAATATGTCAACAAAGGAGAGTGATGTCCTCAGCAAAGGGAGAGCGAGGGGAGGGGGGGAGGGGCAGGGGAGGGGGTAGAGGGTCAGTGATTGTGTTGGGCTTGTGTCTGTGTGAATGAGCGTTAGTGCGTCTTGTCTTATCTCTTTCCTTTGGTAGTAATAGGGTTATGTGTGTGTGTGTGTGTGTGTGTGTGTGCCTGTGTGTGTGTCTGTGTGCGTGTGCCTGTGTGTGTGTGTGTGTGACACCTGCGGACTGCCCCGCCCGACCTGCCTGGGAGCACTTCAGTCCTGCACCGGACCTGTCCACGTTCTGCGGCTGCTGCGTGGCATTGGTCCACGTTCTGTAGCTTAGGTCCTGGAACTACAGCCTCAGTCCTCGTTCTACAGTCTGAGTCCTGGATCTACAGCCTCAGTCCTCGTTCTACAGTCTGAGTCCTGGATCTACAGCCTCAGTCCTCGTTCTACAGTCTGAGTTCTGGATCTACAGCCTCAGTCCTCGTTCTACAGTCTGAGTCCTGGATCTACAGCCTCAGTCCTCGTTCTACAGTCTGAGTTCTGGATCTACAGCCTCAGTCCTCGTTCTACAGTCTGAGTTCTGGATCTACAGCCTCAGTCCTCGTTCTACAGTCTGAGTCCTGGATCTACAGCCTCAGTCCTCGTTCTACAGTCTGAGTCCTGGATCTACAGCCTCAGTCCTCGTTCTACAGTCTGAGTCCTGGATCTACAGCCTCAGTCCTCGTTCTACAGTCTGAGTCCTGGATCTACAGCCTGTCCGTCCGTGTGGAGCTCATCCCTCGCTCAATGTGGGTCTCCCCGAGGTTTCTCACTTTTTCCCACTGGGTTTTTGTGAGTTTTTATCAACATTCATGGAGATTGGTCTCTCCCTATGGACCAATTCATATGTGTATATTTTAACTTAACTGTCAATTCTCTGATCTGTGTTGGCGATTTCAAGGGTTTTGTTGAGTCTCTGAGATGACTTGTGTTGTGATTTAGGGCTACACAAGAATACATTGTTTTTGTGTGTGTCATATTGTTGTTGCAGGGTCTTTTTTGTATTGTTTTGTGGGGATTGGATTAGAATAAGCTTTTGGCCAGGCAAGTTTATCTGTTTAGCACAATTCATACACAATAATCACACATCTAACATAACCAATCTCTTTTCTAACCATGCACATGTTTTCTCTCATTATTCTTTCGTATTTCTCATAAATAAACAACCTAAATGCCGCTCATGACAAAGGGCCTAAATTACCACCAATCTCTTCGTGAAAAACATTCAATTGACCCGAATCCAACCAAAACCACGCATCTCTCCCTGAAGCCACAGCCGCAGTCCTTTTTCGTCAAACCATAAATCCTAAGCATAACCTTTCTTTGACAAATCTGATTTACTTCTACGCTGATCTAACAAGTCTGAAAATGTCTGCAAAACCACAACTTCTATTAACCTTGGGCGGAGAGTTAATTCCTCATCTTTGATATCGCTCACAACACAATAAAACATGATTGGATTTGGTCACAGTCGCAGGAGTGGATCAGCCGAGGCCTTGCTAATTGTGCAGCTCCTAATAACCGCTGTCTCCGAGCCGCCGCGATAGGCTTCATAAGTCCACGGCAGAACGCTACGTCTTTGCCCAAATTGCTTATCGACGGCGCTCTTAACTAAATGTCACAACAGAGCACAATCTCGGGCAGTAAATCACCAACTCCAGTAATAACCGCGGCGACAATAGGACTGATAATAATGTCTTTATGAATATGAAGCAGCAGCGGCGGCGGCGGCTGTTTGGCGCTCCTGTCCAACCCGCCATAATTGCGTCAATTAAACATGTCAATTCTCAATTAGATTTTGATTAGAGCAAAGGCACCGGCGAGACTCACGGGGCATTTAGGGGCGCAAACAGACGAAGGAGGAGAGGACTTTTTATCACCAAGGGCCCTCGATGTTATGCATTATCTTTGGTCATTCAAAAATCATTTACTCATTTATTTACTCAAAGGTGCAGTAAAGGATTCAGGTTAGCTTAGCATTAGCATCCGAGAAGCACCCAAACCCCCGGCAATCCAAAATGGCGTCCTATTCAAATCAATGGCTTGTGCTCAGTAGCGCCACCACGGGGGCCGAAAGATTAGTGGAACTCGCCCATATTTGGTCATCGTCTGGTCTCGTCTGGTTCTGTGCAGTAGACGAGCTCCCATCCGACCAATCAGAGGGCAGCGTTCTGACCAATCAGAGTGGCTGATTCATTTGTTTTTTGTTTGGATGGATGTGTCTTTGCTGCTACCGGACACCCGTATTTCTCGTACAGGGATCAATAAAGTATCTTTTCACACAGGATTTTGAAGAGTAGCGTCTGGATAAATCATTGATTGCATCTTTTATATCTGGAGTGTAAAATAATCTTCAATAGAAAATGATTGATGGATTTATGATGAAAGTATCAAAGGTAAGCAATGGTATAACGGGGGTAGGAATAAATATGTTTTCTTCTTCCTGCTCCCTTTCAGGCAACTATTTGGGGTTTTTTGTTCCCTCTTCTGCATGTTAGCAATACGTTTTTATAGATGGAGACTATGATGGACAGGAGCTGACTAGTGTTCAATGTGAAACGCCTGCAATTAATAAACAGACAAAGACGTAAAAAGGCCAAAATCTCTTCTTTCAGACTCAATCCAAAACCATACACGTCTTCCCTCTGAACCCTCTCTGTATCTGGGACTGAGTCTGTACCTGACTCTGCTTTCAGCCCAGCACCCTCCTCTCCGTTCTTATTTTCTCTGCGGCTGAACTGATAAATCATGGTTGGTGGGAATGGGCCGAGCATATGTTGTTGTGGACTCTCGCAGACTTAGCTACAGCCCAGAATGGGGTTGTCAGAGCCAGACCACAGAAAATACTTCAGATTTTTCTCTTTTTCAGTATTTTTTCCCAGCGTCTGACCAGATGCTACGTCGTCCCGCGGCGCCCAGCGAGGTGTCCCGAATCAGCTGTCACCCGCCGCCGCAGCACAGACTTATTTAGCTCAAAACACAGCGAAGAAATCAACTTTATGTGTAACCCGCGGACTTTGTGAACTAGTTTTTGGAGTGTTGCGGATGTGAAGATGTCAGATCGTACATGTCTTAATATAACACTTTGTTTGATAAAGTGCTCCTGCTTCCAAGAGTCAAAGGAGGCGATAAAAATACACAACATTAGAGGAGCATAAAAAGTCCTTTCAAACGTCAATGCTGCTGTTGTGCTCGCTTTGATCAAACTGATGACGGCTTGGACTGCGGATCTGCCAGAGCCGTCAATTTGACTGCTTTTAGTAGTGTAATATCGCAGCCCAGGTACATGTTTGGTGTTCATGTCTCTTTCTGTGTGTTGTTCATTTCAGTAAAAGGCACTTTATATAAAGTTGTATTGTTATTTATCATCAGTTTATCATTTCCGTTGCTTTAGAAGGAGCTATTTATTTGTTTTGGATGTGTTTTTGCTGCCACTCGACACCTGCACCTCTCCTACAGGATCAAAAAAGTATCTATCTTAACAAAATGTGATTGATTGATAACATATATTTTCTATTAAGATGGAGACATAAAGCTGGGAACTCATTAAGAAGTAAAATGACAAGTTATTTAATGATATTTGTCAAGGGCGGCACGGTGGCTGAGTGGATAGCACTCTCGTCTCTCAGCAAGAAGGTCCTGGGTTCGAATCCCGGTCGGACTAGGGCCTTTCTGAGTGGAGTTTCCATGTTCTCCCCGTGTCTGCGTAGGTTTCCTCCGGGTACTCCGGTTTCCCCTACCACTAAAAATATGTACAATTGGTCTGGCATGCGCCTCCTGTTCGGTGACCCTGCTCCCATCTCTATGTGGAGTGAGAGACAAATGCCCAAAAAATAACAATTGTAAACCGCTTTGTGACTCTGGTCTGTGAAAGGCGGTATATAAATAAAGCTTACTTACTTACTACTTACTAAGGATAAATTCATACTAAAAAATAACTTGAAAAACATCAAGAATTACAGACCTTCTGAAATAGGCATGTCCAAACTCAGGCCCGGGGGCCCAATGCGGCCCTCAGTGTCATTGTATGTGGTCCTCTGCCTCGCTAACCCACAGTGGTCTCCGTGATCATAAACACAAGTTCACTGTGTCATCCATCCAACTTCAGCTCAGCCAGTATAGACATGACGTTACTCCTAGATACGTCTGGAATTCAGTCGTTGACTTGTGAGCTGGTGAGATGGTAAACATGTGTCATTCAGCCAACTTCAGCTTTGTTATAGATAGTTTTAAAGCTGTCTTGATGCCAGTCCAGACATTTTTTCAGTCTGTGTTGCGGGCCCTGGACTAGTCTGGTGAATTAAAGTGGCCCTCTTACTGAAATGTGTGGACTCCCCTGTTCTAAACCGTCTAACAATGCATTTCTTTGGCCGCGTATGGAAATAAGATCCTATTCCAGTCCTCCTCCAGTCCTCGCCCGCTCTGGCCCCAGCAGGTGAATCTGACTCCCGTGTGGCCGAGTCCATTTTCCAGCTCGCATTAATGAAAGAACTTAACGGCACAAGCCCGCGGCCGATCCTGGTTTTAGAATTCTTAGCTTCAATATGTCCAAAGGCGTGGCTGGCTTCCTTCAGTCCGCCTATCTCTGACCCCGGCGCGATAAAAGAGGCACAAGCGGCAATATACGCGACTCATGAAGACCGCCATGAAAGACACACCGCCGCTTCAAAGTGCAATATGCTTCTCAGACGGTCAAAAGTGAAGGAAGATGGTAATTTCTTCATTATATCCAACTACGGCTGTGGATTCTAGGCCTATGATGAAACAGGTCTTTTATGTGCATTCAAAACGGCCGGCTGGGCTATGCTAACGCTTTGTATTTGATGTAAAGCTTCTGAAGGCCTGCGCTAATGCTGTCTGTGTAATAGTTTTAGGTGTGGTCCCGAGATGGCCCCAGAGAAGGTCATGGTTTTGGCCCTGAGTGAATGGAAATATGAGATTTATGAGGTGCACTTTGTCATTGAGAGGGAAAATGCAATTACCCAGGCTCCAGTTTGTATTGTAATTTTGTTATTACACGTATTATTACAAGACAGAATATTTTAACCATGTGTTCCCAAAATGTACCTGGAGTTTTCTGCAGATCCATAAACACACTGTTACAAACTTATATCTGGGGCAAAAGACAGAAGACCCACAAAAAATATTAACAAACAAACAAAATCCACAGACGATAGCCCCGTTTCCACCAACGCAATGGCAACAGTGGCTCAGTTGGTCGAGCATTTGCCACTTTGCCTGAAGCCCCTGCTGACAAATCAGGGCTGTTGTCACTGACAGAGCAGGAAATGATCATGGACCAGAGTTTACACATGGTAAGACCCAGACGTATAAAATGATCATGGACGGAGTTTACACACGGTTCAGTCCAGGCGAAGTGTGACAATATGTTCAGGGGCCACTTTTACAGGGAAAAATTAGAACACTCAAGTGTACAAGCTTCAGTGTGGCGTGTAAAGGCCCACAAGTTTGGAACGAGCTGAACATTAACATTAAAACCGTAAGATCTCTGGCTATTTTTAAAAATAAACTAAAAATTGAGCTTCTAGAAAAGTATAATAAACCCTAGCTGATGACCTCTAACAAGACTTATGTATTTATGTTTGATCGTAATATGTAATGTGTGTAAGCAAAAAAAAAAAAAAAAAAAGCAAAAAAAAAATAATAATAATAATATTTTGTACCTTTTAGTTAAATTGATGTAACTCTAAGCTAGTAAAAGTAAGGTAAGGCAGTTTTAATTAGAGCAGGTAAGGTTAGTTAGTAGGTAATAGAATAGGTATCTAGGGTAATATGTATATGTTACTAATGTATGTTTGTGTTCTTAATATTGTGTATTGTCTTGGGCCCCATATATAAGCTAAATGTTGCTTCAATGGTGTCCCGTTTATGAATATGCACTATCATCTATAAATGGATGTAAAAATGTTTTTTACTGTATATTTGTAATAAACTGAACTGAACTGAACTGAGCACTAACAATGGGCCGGATTTGGCTCACGGGCCCTAGTTTGACACGCCAAGACTAGAGATTGTAAACCAGCTTTTGGTCACATAAATCTGAAACACTGCCAGCCGACTCTGTTCTCTTTTCCTTGTTCCACTGTGGACTGACTCTTCCGTGTGTACAGTATCCAGGCGTTTAATATTTGCCGTGTCCTCTACTCCCACCTCTGCGATTTACTGCCACATGTAAAAACCAGTCGCTAAATAACAATCCGGCCATCAAACACACTGAGCAAACGGGATTGTAATTTCCATCGCAGTTGACGCCGTACTGCATGTACCGGCTCCCGTCCAATCATAACAGGCCATTTCCATATACACTCACCATAATAAGCAGTGTTTGCCGTGGCAGAAACTGTACCGGCTCTAATTTATATGTAAAACAAGGGCTAGCATTTGCCCAGTGGATTGCGTTAGCGAATTTTTGATTTTCTTATCGGGCTCGGGCAGAGGAGGAGGAGGAGGAGGAGGAAGAGGAGGAGGAGGAGGCTTGTGACCTGAACATGTGACGGAGGTCGGGGCGCTGGGGGTTCCCTTCTATTTGTTGCTTCTGTGGCAGGAAAATGTCCAGAGAGAGAGAGAGTGAGGGGAAGAGAGAGAGAGAGAGAGAGGGGGGAGAGAGACAGAGACAGAGAGAGTGAGGGGAAGAGAGAGAGAGAGAGAGAGACAGAGAGAGAGGGGGAGAGAGACAGAGACAGAGAGAGTGAGGGGAAGAGAGAGAGAGAGAGAGACAGAGAAAGAGGGGGGAGAGAGACAGAGAGAGTGAGGGGAAGAGAGAGAGAGAGACAGAGAGAGAGAGAGGGGGGAGAGAGACAGAGACAGAGAGAGAGTAAGAGAGAGAGAAAAAAGAAAGAGAGAGGGGGGGAAGAGAAAGAGGGGAAGAGAGAGACAGAGAGAGAGGGGGAAGAGAGAGAGAGAGGAGAGAGAGAGAGAGAGGGGGGGGAGAGAGAGAGGAGAGAGAGAGAGAGGGGGGGGGGAGAGAGAGAGGAGAGAGAGAGGGGAAGAGAGAGAGAGAGAGAAAATGTCCAGAGAGAGGGGAAGAGAGAGAGAGACAGACTTAGACAGAGAGAATAAGAGACATAGAGAGAGAAAGATAGAGAGAGAGACAGAGAGGGAGAAAAATATGATAATTATTATTCGTTGTGGTTTGAATGTGGTGTTGGGACTTACAGATAAAAGATTAAAAAGGACCTATTTCAGCCCGATATCTTTGCTCATTCAAGTCTTCATTCCAAGTGTGTTCTTATACGAATGAAACACGTTCTTTCCGGTTTCCATCTCCCGGTGAGAGCAGCAGATGGAGACGCTGCTCCTTTTACACTTTTGTAAACTATGAAGCAAATCCCGACTTTACGTTTGTGGCTCGAGTCTTAAATCATTCACTGCACTTTCCATCTCTCACTAATTATTGTTTACGGCGTTGGCTCCTCCCACCGGTGCATTTTTAACACGGCCTTTTCTCTGCTCTTCGCTCCGATTCCGTTTGATGAAACTTTGAGCACCTTCCGTCGCTGTGTTTGTGAGAGAATCAAAGTTTAATGCCCTGAATGGAAAGAGCGGCGCTGAATAGAAACTTGATTTAGGTAATTGCTCCGAGATTGAGGTCTCTCTGGTTTTAAACAAGTGTGGCTTAAAAACACGGCTGAATGTGGCGTTAATTTGTTGTGGATTTGAGGCAATTACGAAGCCGCTTGTGCCTGACCCTCCGCCTGATTGCACTGACCTGAAGTGCAGCTGAAATATCCTTATTTCTCTTGTTTGGATTGGAGAAAGTTTTAACAGCCCCAGGAACATGTGACGTAGAAATTCAATGTGTAATTTGTTAAAGAAGCCGTTTCACAGCTGCACATGATGAGAATGCATTTATTTTTTGGTTCCTTTGAAAGACAAGTTAGATGTACTTTAAGATGTGTTGGCTGTAAAGCTGCAAGTAATGTCTCTGGTCTCTCTCTGACCTTTCTCTGGTCTCTCTTTGGCCTCTCTCTTGTCTCTCTCTGGTCTGTCTCCCTAGTCTTGCTCCTTGGTCTCTCTGTAGTCTCTTTCTCTGGTCTCTCTCCGGTCCCTCTCTGGTCTCACTCTGTTTTGTCTCTCTGGTCTCTCTCTGGCATCTCTCAGGTCTCACTCCCTGGTTTCATTCTCTGTCCTCTCTCTCTGGTCCCTCTCTCTAGTCTCTCTCTGGTCTCTCTCTGGTCCCTTTCTAGTCTCTCTCTGGTCTCTCTCTGGTCCCTCTCTCTAGTCTCTCTCTAGTCTCTCTCTGGTCCCTCTCTAGTCTCTCTCTGGTCTCTCTCTGGTCCCCTCTCTAGTCTCTCTCTGGTCTCTCTCTGGTCCCTCTCTCTAGTCTCTCCCTGGTCTCTCTCGGAAACAAAACAGCCAGAGATAAAAACTGTATTGAGAATAATTCACATATTATTGTATACACACTGCCACATTCAAATAAACAGATAAAGTTTACTGTGTGTGCGTGTGTGTGCACATGTGTGTGTGTGTGTGTGTGTCTGTTTGATATTCACCCACCCCAGCTTTTTCACTCCAAAAGCAATATCTTTACCACTTTCAAAGTACATTTTCCTTCCAGCCAAACCCCTATATTGATCTTGGCGTGGACAAAACCTGGGAGACCTCACATTTGGCTCAGTAAAAGAATCATATCCCGCGATGAGCCGATTGAAGGTGACACTAGTTTCCAGTCACTGCCTCCGCGCCTGGTCTATAGAGCTGTCACACGCGCTGCAAGATGGCCGCTCTATTTACACACTTTTTCAGCCAATTAATCACCGCGGCCCCCTCGGAGATGACATCCCCCCAGACCGCTGTGTACAGGAAAGGAGAGACTTATTAATGACTGAAATTATAGACCTGCACACGAGCCCGACTGGACTGCGGAGAGGTTAAATGGATGGGAAATGGATGCAGACACTTCCATATCCTCTCACAAGGCTGTTTCGCATAGTAGAGTTGTCAAAAAGCCATTATCCGTGATTTAAAATGAAAGTTTAGTGGGAATTGGTGCTGAATGCCACGAGGGACAGTTGTCATTCGCACCGGGTGAATGTAATGGACCCATAACAAGGCAATCTCAAAGGGCCAACGACTGCTATTACGATAACTATTGAATATAGACCGTTGTTTTGTTGAAAACCACATTTTTTTTCTTTAAAATTATGATGTTTTTTTACCTGTAATGTTTTAACGGTTTGCGATAGATACAAGAAGGAGACTCACTCACCTGGTTGGTCAAGATACTAGATTTCTGGACACAAAAATAAATATATCTAGCTTTTCGCTCACGAATCAGTTTGTTTTTATCACTATTTTTCACATGAATCTTTGAAAACAAGTGAGAGAGAAGCCTCAGGGAGTTCCTTGTTAAAAGATGTATCAGGACTGAGGCTGTAGACCCAGGACTGAGGCTGTAGACCCAGGACTGAAGCTGTAGATCCAGGACTGAGGCAGTAGACCCAGGACTGAGGCTGTAGACCCAGGACTGAGGCTGTAGACCCAGGACTGAGGCTGTAGATCCAGGACTGAGGCTGTAGACCCAGGACTGAGGCTGTAGACCCAAGACTGAGGCTGTAGACCCAGGACTGAGCCTGTAGACCCAAGACTGAGGCTGTAGATTCAGGACTGAGGCTGTAGACCCAGGACTGAGGCTGTAGACCCAAGACTGAGGCTGTAGACCCAAGACTGAGGCTGTAGACCCAGGACTGCGGCTGTAGACCCAAGACTGAGGCTGTAGACCCAGTCTTGAGGTCGTAGATCCAGGACTGAGGCTGTAGACCCAAGACTGAGGCTGTAGACCCAGGCTTGAGGCTGTAGACCCAGGACTGAGCCTGTAGACCCAGGACTGAGCCTGTAGACCCAAGACTGAGGCTGTAGACCCAGGACTGAGGCTGAGCAGAGACTGAGGCTGTAGACCAGGACTGAGGCTGTAGACCAAGACTGAGGCTGTAGACCCAAGACTGAGGCTGTAGACCCAGGACTGCGGCTGTAGACCCAAGACTGAGGCTGTAGACCCAGGCTTGAGGCGTAGATCCAGGACTGAGGCTGTAGACCCAGACTGAGGCTGTAGATCCAGGCTTGAGGCTGTAGACCCAGGACTGAGGCTGTAGATCCAAGACTGAGGCTGTAGACCCAGGACTGCGGCCGTAGACCCAGGACTGAGGCCGTAGACCCAGGACTGAGCCTGTAGATTATTTTCCTCCTCTTCAGTCCTGTAGCACACAGTCCGAGTCCTAGATTAACCGTTTGTCTGTCCATCCGTGGGAACCGGATTTTCTTTTTTCCTCCCGGCTTTTTTTCAGTGGGTCTTTGCCGATACAGGAGGGTCAAAGTAAAGTTAAAACCCAGGACATTCACATTTTTTAACATTTATGGGCAATGGTTCATCCTTCTCCAAATGAACCAATGGCTCCTATGTGTTTGTTAGTATTGTAGTTTCTGTTTGATTCTCTGATCTGTTGTTGGCCAATCGACAGCTTTGTAAAGTCCTCCGAGACGGCCGGTGGTGCTCTACAGACAAATACATTAAAATACATTGAAATCCTATCCCAGTCCATTGTCCATGTACAGAATACTTCCATTGTTTACTACAAATTAAGAAACAATGGAAGTTTCCTCATTATGGGTATCCATGTCAAATCACAAACTTTGGAGCTTTCGTACTTTTCTGTTAATTAAATCCGCCGTGCACTATTTCATGGATTCCTGGCTTCACACTAATGAAAACACAGTATTTCAAAGTTGTTCTAGTAAAAAAAAAAAGAAAAAAAAGTAAGTCCCCGGCGCAGTGCAGTGTCCCCAAATGTCAGAGAGTGGCAGTACACGGACGCCTCAGGGGCCTGGCCTTTCACTGCAGCCACAAAACTTGTCCTTCACTTTGTTAAACGCTCTGGATGTGCAGTCTCCCTCCGTTGGGAATCAATGTCGCCTGGAAATAAGGACAGGACATGTCTGCACACGGATATCACCGAGAAATGTCTCTGCTGTTAATAAAGAGCAAATGTGAGGTGTTTTTCTTCTTTGTTTTGGGAATATTTACATTGGGATTCCGTGTTTTAGAACAGGGGTGTCAAATCTGTTATAACACAAGCTTTTAATAAACAAAAAAACACTAGAAAAATATGGTATAATATTGTTCCAAAATCTAATAAGCTCCGGAAGGAAAAATAAACTATGTTAAACTGGTTCATCAAAAGGAGAGACTAAAGAAAAAACTTAATTAATATAAGTCCAAAGATAAGCTTTTGCTCCTGCCTCCTTTTTTTAAGCTTTGCCTTTTTAAGCTTTGCCTCATTTAGCATTTTTAGGATTCTGACTGTAGTTTGTTCATTGCTATTCACCCGTTGTCCCATTGTCTGTTTCATGGTACGATGACGGGATCTCTGAGCCTGGCCTCTTCCATCTACACCTGCGGACTGCCCCGCCCGACCCGCCTGGGAGTGCTTCAGTCCTGCACCGGACCTGTCCACGTTCAGCGTCCACTGGTCCACGTTCTGTAGCTAGCTTAGGTCCTAGATCATTAGTCTGTCCGTCCGGAGGAGCGGATCCCTTTCTCATATGGGTCTCCCTCCCTGTGGGTTTCCCTAGTTCTCCTCCAAGGTTTCTCACTTTTTCCCACTGGGATTTTTAAGAGTTTTTCCTTGTCGATGCAGGAGGGTCTTGTTGGACAGTTAGTGTCCAACAGAAAGGATTGGTGATGATCAGGACACTTTAGCATTCTACAACATGTATGGACATTTTCTTCTGTGTGTGCTTTATACTGTATTCTTCATGTGTTTTAACTGTTGATTCTCTGACCTGTGTTGGTGATTTCAATGGTTTTGTTAAGTCCTCTGAGATGACTTCTGTTGTGACCTAGGGCTATACAAGAATAAATTGTATTGTATTGTATTGTATTGTATTGTAAAGTATCTACAAATCTATTATAACCTGGAATAATCTCCTCAAATAAATACATGTCATTGGAACTGTGTGATTCTGCAGTGAAGGGACACAGGAAACACAGGACAAACTGCCCTCATGACAAAACCAGCCCTCCATTTCCTCAAGTCCAGTCTCAATCAGAGTCTGGGTCTTACCATGTGTAAACTCTGGTCCATGAACATCTCCTACATGTACGTCTGGTCTTACCATGTGTAAACTCTGGTCCATGGTCATTTTCTACATGTACGTCTGGTCTTACCATGTGTAAACTCTGGTCCATGGTCATTTCCTACATGTACGTCTGGTCTTACCATGTGTAAACTCTGGTCCATGATAATTTCCTACATGTACGTCTGGTCTTACCATGTGTAAACTCTGGTCCATGGTCATTTCCTACATGTACGTCTGGGGTTACCATGTGTAAACTCTGGTCCATGATCATTTCCTACATGTACGTCTGGTCTTACCATGTGTAAACTCTGGTCCATGATCATTTCCTACATGTACGTCTGGTCTTACCATGTGTAAACTCTGGTACATGATCATTTCCTACATGTACGTCTGGGTCTGATCCTAGTGGCTGCAGTTTCCTCGGTTGAATCCCCTCCGACCAATCAGAGAGCGGTAAACTCAGATCCAATCGTTTCAATCTCCAAAAGGAGTTAGCCCCTCCCACCTCTTAACGGAGTCAATGGAGCAAATCCAGACCTTAGTATGAAATGAAATGAGTACCATGGTGTGGTAAGACCAGGCTAGTCTTTTTTTTGAAGGAGGAGCCCAAACATTTCTCTCGAGTTAAACCCGGCCCTTGATGTGCCGTTGTGGCAGCAGGTTTTCATTCCAACAGACTCCACCCACTTCCTCATGTGTGCCAGTCTCAACCAGACCAACCGGTGAACCAGCTCAACCACAGAAAACCATGAGTACAGGCTGATTTTGGATGTTTTTTTGTTTTTGCGTTTGGCTAAATGTGACCCGGCTAAACACTTCCTGTGTTCCGGCTGCGCGGGTCATTAAATATTAAGCGTAGATTTTGTGCTGGTATTTTTAGGCCGTATTGATTTGAATGTTCTCTGTGTCTTGAGCTTGTTCTGATGGTGCTGAGCCAAAGTGCGAATCCCAAAGGACTGGCACGAGTTTCTCTGCTTGTCGCATGATCAAAAAACCGGGAATTTACTTTTGCTAAAAGGCGTTAAAGCTGAGATGCCTGACTATTTGCTTTTGTGTCTAATTTTAATACAGCATTTACAGGGGATAAGCTGGTATGGATGGAGGTACATAACTTTAATTATGATAATAATAATAAATTGACCCGAGAATGTATGGATAAACCGGTTTAATATCGTGTTTTTCTGGACACTGAAACCCATCCTGTAAAGATGTTTTCTAGATCAAAGAAGGCGCCATTAAAAAAGCATTGGATAATTCTCTTTCCGGGTAGACTCCCACCGGGGTCGGCCCGATGTTCCCCGGGTCCGGTGTTCCCCGCCCCGGGGAACTCCGGACCCGGGGAACACCGGACCCGGGGAACATCGGACCTTCCAAACGCCGGAGGGCCCGGTGTTCCCCGACTGCGGGCCTCGCTCATAGACATGTTATTGCTGCGCGCGGATAATGGAGCAACAAGCGGCTTTCGCTCATAACTAGTCTAGGGCTACTGAATACTTTATATTATAAGCCTTGTAGATCTCGCATTGTAGTAGCCAACTACAGTTTTCCAACCTACCACCTCAGAATAAGAACGTGTTGCAGATAAGAAAAGTAAAATTAGCTCCACCACCTTTTCTTTTTGGAAACATATCTCCCTCCGTTCATCCTCGCAACAGTATCGGCGCCAGGTTTGCAATTTTGGGTAGGCCTGCAGATTAGTAAGTAGGCCAAATTCGCTTGCAAACTACAAGGGCTAACTGGAATTGGGGTTTCAAAGAATATGGTTCAAACGCACACACGCACGCACACGCACTCACGCGCGCACATACACACAAGCTCATTTATGAAACCTGCGTTGAAAAAGGTGTACATTTTGGGTGTATATTCCATTTACGCAATTTGCCAAAATGTTTTGATACATTAGAAAAATCCTTCTTGAATTGTAGAAGTGAATAAATATAGATTGATTGAATTAATTAATTAATTCATATATATTATGCAGCGGTGGCTCTCATGAATGAAGCGTCTGCAGCGTCTTGGACGCAGCCTGGCTCGGGGTAGAAGTGCGCATTGAGGCGCTGTACACTTCAGAGAGCGTTTGCGGTCCAGATTTCACAAAGAAACTCTGGAGCCAAAACTTCTGCACATGTGGCGCGACCTCTCACGGCACTCGCTGCGCACTCTGGACAGGGCAGTGAGACATTTGTGAGTGAGCAATACCATCGATGCGTTATTGGGGTGTGTGTCTGTGTGAGGCTTACACAAATCTAATGAAATAACACATTGCTTTAGATGTGAATGAGGAATACAAATAGCCGTGCGTAATTACGCAGCGCAGAGCCTGCCACAGCAATAGATGGGTCACACATCCCTGTTGCGTAAAGTGTATTTATATAGAGCCTTTGACTGTCCAGGATCACAAAGCCCTTCACATTTTAAAAACATACAGATCAAAATAATACACACACAAGTCAGATTTAATAGAGGGTCCTCATCATGAGCTGTGATTTATTCGAAGTTTGCGTGTTTCCATTACACTTTTTCTGATGCGCAAATTCAAATTTTGAAACATGATCCTCAATGAAAACACAGCATATAATTTTGCCAGAGGGAATATGTTTATTGTTGTCCATATCTTGAATTTCATGCGTGTTGTGCCGAAGGTTGAGTTCAGCGTATAGATTTACACCACCTCCAGACCTGGCGTATATTTTTTGCGTATTGTACGCTCACGTCCAGATAGATAAATGCGGAAAAGTGTAATATTTTGCGTACGCCTCATTTACCCTGATTTGGCCGTACGCAGGTTTCATACATGAGGCCCACAGTGAGGCCCACAGTGAGGCCTACAGTGAGGCCTACAGTGTGTCTCACACAGGCCTATGTTTACCTCATCAGTGCGAGGCGAGCCTGGCCTGACTCTCCTCCTCTGGGACCTACGGGCCCGGGCCTCTGGCTCCTCTACCTCACAAAGTTCACGCTGAACTTTCTTAAAATTAAAATGAAAAAGGCTGCTCTGTTGTGAATGCTTTGAGAGCGTTGTCAATCTTTAAGACGAGGAATAGCTGGTTGTTCTCGCTTCACGCTGTGTGATATGATATTGGACAAAATTGTTCAGCCAATAAACAGGACTATATTTGAAGCAACGTAGGAACGTGATGACGCTCAGGGGGTTATATTATTATTATAATTATTATTATTATTCCCCCCACTGTAGGAGCCAATACACTTTTCAATATTTTTGAATTCTGAGCGTTTCCAATTGTATTTAAAAATGGGAAACCTAATTAAACAATCATGAATTGAGCTTTTCCGATCTTATTTTACACTGATTCCTTTGATCATTTTTTTCTTAAAGTTCAAGTTGTAAAAATGCTATGTTTGAATTGGTTATTTACATTTTAACTGTGAGTGACACGTAAGGCGGGACAACAATGCACAATGACGCACGCATTCTGAATAGAATAATATGTATTAATATCTCTAAAACTAAAAGAGCATATTCAAGTTTTACAACAAAAACGACGTCATATGCGTGTCCATTATGCGTAAAAGCACAGTGCCCTCAGCAAAACCACGTATTTGGAAAAACTATAGGCTAACAGATGTAGTAGCTCTAGTTTCAATCGCCCTCATTTTAATCAGTCAGACTTGTCAAATATAGATGCCCATGGGAGAGTGAGCAAGGGGAGATAACATGCCCATAACATGCCCAAAAATATCCTGCATAGACTCAAGCTGCGATCAGCTGAAATATGAGCACACAAAGAGCGAGAGGGAAGAAGAAAAGTAAATAGGCTTAGGCTAGTTAGTATTTTTCGTGGAGGAGGAAACATCAAACATCAAAGGGCGCACGCGGGGAACAGCGGCACTAGTCTCGTTGTTGAAGTCCCGATGTTCCCCCACTTCTGTTGGCGGGGGAACATCGGACCCGGGGAACATCGGACCCGGGGAACATCGGTACGCACCCCTCCCACCGGGGGGAGTGAGATTGCACCATGTGAGCGCACATACTCATGGACCGCTTGGAGCCGGGGACTCGCACCACTGATTGGGACACACGACACATTCGTGAACAAAATAATTAGGAATCCCAGCTTGAAGTTGTTTCAGATTTGAGATACCCACTGTTTGTCACAGATTAACACTACAGCAGATAATTACATAATACAGTATATCCGTCTTGTTTAAACAATTGTTCGGAGTGAATTCCGAGCCAACACGTGTTTGGGAAAGAGCACGTTCTCTCCCGACACTGAGCCGTGTGCACAGATCTGCGGAGACCAGGGATTTTCACTCTGGTTTGGACAGAACGGAGCAACAGCTGCGGCGAGCGACGAGTCCAAAGTCTTGATCCTTCAGAGCACAAGCGAGAGGCGTCTCCAACTGTTCTTCTGCTGGCTCCGGTTCAACTCCAGTCCACAGAAGGACAATATACCGACACACACACACACACACACACAGACAGACGTACGCACACAGAGACGTACACAATGAAACGAACACACACACACACAGAGACACACATACACACACAGAGAGAAGTACACATACAGAGATGAACGTACACCGACACACACATAGACAGTGATACAGACACACACACACACAGACAGCAATGTCGACCAATGAGAGTGAAGCAGGAAGAAAAACAGATCAAGAGAAGGGAAAGAAATGCATTTGTATGTACTGTATGTGTTTAATCTTGTTCTGTGGCCTTGAAAGGGATACCGCTAATGTGTGTTTCATGTATTTATTTATTATCTTTCCATGTTTTTGAACCGAGGTGAAACCTGTTTTCCCAGTATCCTCACAATCTGTTGTATAAGCTGCACTTGGCCTAAGAATGATCCTTGTCCTTTGTACCAAGCCCAAAGACCTTGGTTTAAAACAAGGGACTCCAGACGTATGAAGTCACTGTTGCTCATTTTGTAAGTCATTCTTTTCACCCGTTTCTTTGATTTTGCATCAAACAGGAGGTGGAGAGGAGGCAGAGGAGCTGAGGTCTGCAGACCCTGGGGACAAAGCACCGCAAAGTATTAGGCAACAACAATAAAGGCACAAGCGCCGGGAAAAGAGGCAAAAAACTGGATATGACAACAAACCACTGAAGGGGATTTGTTTGGTTAAAAATATTAGGCAAGAGCAGAGAAAGAATGGAAAACTGGAGAAGGACATGCTGGGGCCTTTCCCCTTAAAACACTTGGATGGGACCAGCCTGAAGGACCATGAAGGACCATGAAAATGTGTCAATCATTGAGATTCTAAGTGCAACAAACAGTCCTGTCCATTGTGTGTGTTCTCGATGAGATTCACCTGTGAGTGTTTAACCCAGTGGCTCCGCCCTCGGGGTTGGCCCACAATGCAACATGGCTGACTGAGACTCTTAGTAAGTAATCTTTATTTATATACCGCCTTTCACAGACCAGAGTCACAAAGCGGTTTACAATTGTTATTATTGGGCATTTGTACAGGAGGCACAGACCTATTGTACATGTTTTTAGTGGTAGGGGAAACCGGAGTACCCAGAGGAAACCTACACAGACACGGGGAGAACATGCAAACTCCACTCAGAAAGGCCCTGGTCTGACCGGGATTCGAACCCAGGACCTTCTTGCTCAGCCACCGTGCCGCCCTAAGTATTGGGGGCACCGTGCTGCTCTTCTACAGGTATAAAATCAAGCCCTGTGATCCAAGATGGCGTCCTGTTCATATCAGCGGCTTGTGCTCAGTCGTACATGGGACATACTCGGAGACCGGGAGATTAGCGGAACTTGTCTATATTTGGGCATCGTCTGGTCCTCCCGGTTCTGTGCAGTGGACGAGCTCCCAAATGAGCAGAGTTTGTTTAAATAAAGTGTAGATTAATTGAAAACTGAAGGATTTAACAAGAAAAAAAAAGTTCAGGATGAGAAGAGAAACTAAAATCCCCCAAAAAATCCTTCTTTATGAAAGCTGTGTGTTCTCTGTCAGGTTCTCTTTCAGTTTCTCTGTCAGATGAGGTCCAGCTGTTTGAGTTCTACGGGGAAATTTTTTTGAGCAACATGAATATAGTCTTCTTTAGTCTGCAGTACCACAGTGCCCCCTGTGTCCATTGGTGGAACAGCCATAAGCTAATAATACTCTATTCAGACATTATTATAGATCCATGGCACAGGGTACATATGCACAGAGAGACGAATCAGGGCGTGGCAGACTCTCCACACAGGGGAACGGGAAGTCAAACTGAGACATGAAGTTGAATTAAGATTGAAAATGGCACCAAATCCACACCATGACACAGGTTCCATGATACTTCTTGCACAAACATGTTCAGTAATCACCCCCCTTCTCTCCAAAGCTTCCCGTCTCAGACCTGCCATTACCAGGACTGAAGCAGCTTGAACCAGGACTAGGGCTAGGGCCAGGATTAAACTAGGGCTTAACCTGGACAGAACCAGGCCTGACAATTATTTTGAATTTAGACAAAAACAAAAATCCTTCTCATGGCAAGTCTTTTTTTATAAACCAGGACACAAACATGTAACTTTGCCCCTTCTGCCTGAAAGATCCCGTCTCTGTCCCGTGATAGTTTGTTGTGATTCTACCTCTATCTGCCTTTAAAACAAAAGTATTGACCATAATATCAGAATAAAGAAAATACAGACAGAACATTTATTTTTTACCCTTATCACCGTACATCTTCCACTTTAGTAATTACTTCACATTCTAAAACATGACAACACTTTTCATGTATTTTCCACTGTCCACAAACAACACAATATTTCTTCTGTGAAAGTACCGGCTCAAGAATCTCCCGATAATCAAATTGGCTTGGTTTACATATAGAGCATTTAAATCCGCTGATGTGGGAGCGGTGCGTGGCTTGCATCAGATAAACACCGTGTAAAACAAAAGCTGTAATCTGCCGGCTCCGGGTCCTTCTAATCCAGCAGAGAAAGGCGTTCTGTGGAGGGAGAAGCGGCTTTAGCCAAAACAATCCAACCCGCTGCAAATGGCATGAAGGAGATCAATGCGGGATTCATTACAGGACTTAGATGGATAACCTGCGTCTATGTGGGCGAGATGTGCTTTCAGTGGAAATGTCCCCAGAGACCCAGACCACACGGATCCCAAACAGGTCTGAGATGGAGACGGAGACCAGGGCTGCGGACCAGGGTAAAGACCAGGGTATAGACCAGGGAACAGACCAGGGGCACAGACCAGGGTACAGACCAGGGGTACAGACCAGGGCTGCGGACCAGGGTACAGACCAGGGACACAGACCAGGGTACAGACCAGGGATACAGACCAGGGACACAGACCAGGGACACAGACCAGGGGTACAGACCAGGGATACATGCATCTTGTTTATTGTCAGATGCATGAACAGACTCTTAAACCCGTCAGAATCATTAATTGGGTGTTAATTAATGAACTGCATTTGAACATGAATGTTAAGCTTTGACGATGCAGGATGTGTGCGGAGGGTTCTTTACTAGAATCTTTGAGCTCGCGACCCCCGGGTCCTGGACCCTGATGGTGAAGAAGCTGAGCTGAAGACTACTCTTTCAGTCTCCAGGTCTGAATTTACGCTTAAGCTTAAAAACAAGAAGAAAACGGCAAAACCAGAAGCAAATCAGGACTGGACCAGGACTAAACCAGGACTAAACCAGGACTAAACCAGGACTAAACCAGGATGAAAGAGAAAAAAAAAACAGCACTGGTCTAGGTCTTCAACAGAACTAACCAGGACTAAACCAGGACTAAACCAGGATTAAACCAGGGCTGTGAAAACAAGATTGACCAAATTTAAATATTTTACCATTTATCTTGATAAAATATAGTTTCCAGAGACCTCTACATGACCAATAACAGGAACATATGGCAGGAATTGACATCCCTCAGCTGGCCTGGGTCTGGCCTGGGTCTGTCCTGGGTCTGGCCTGAGGCTTCCTCCTGGTGGGACACACAAAGGACACTCTAAATCCAGAGCAAACGCTCGAAGCCACCTCAGCCTCTCGACTAAACCGACTTTTCTTTAGACCAAGGTCCAGAATGAAGAGGAAGAATACGTAGATATTAGTTGTTAAAATCCCATAAGAAAAAAAACAAATCAGTGAATAACGCCAACGAAAACAAGACTCTACAAAGATAAACAAGGTGTCATCTCTCTCGCCGCGGATCAAACCCGACTCTTCTGTAGGTCTCTCCCGTTTCATCCGCCCGGGCGCCCACACCCCCGACCCACTGCAGTGCAGGGGTCCAGGGTTGGGCCTTTGGGTGCCCTGAACATCAATCACATGTGTTCCAAGCCTGGTTTCTTCAAAGACCATCCTCCTCGGCGCTGGACCGGGCTCTGCTGAGACTCTGCTGCTCGAAGCTACACCACTTGGCAGCTCTTTTCTCTACATCTCCAGAAAACAGCCCGTGGAGTCCGCCGCTCTGACTGAGACGGACAGTGCGGGGAAGGAACCCAGAGAAAACCATATTTAAGTGGAAATATGTGTTTACGCGTTTGATGGTTCTTCAGGTTATTAGATTCAATAGCATGTTTGCATTGACGTCTAATGGTAGCGTAAAAGAACATGGGAAGGAACTAAATACAAGTGCTTTCTGTTTGACATACACTTTTTCTACATCTCCTGTGAATGAGTAATTGTAAATATGTTTTTGTGCATTGTATATTTAATGTAAATACACCGATTGTTAAAGGGAAGATTGTGAGAGCATGTTTAGAGGAAGCACCATACTTTATAAGTCACATGGTGCCACTGGGGCCACCATTTGCATCCTGAAGAAGGCCAAGCTGTAGGCCGAAACGCGTCTACAGTCTTTTTAACTCTCTACACTATTGACCATGGGTGCCACTTGTTGTGGAGTGTTGACTTTCTACGGTTAAAACAGAATTACATGTTTTGCTTTCTGACACCTTGGAGAAAACGGATATCCTTGCCGGTCACAATAATTCAAATTGGCTGGAATTCTGGCCCATTACTTTGGACAGAACTGGCGTAAAACTGGTTTGTCGGCCATCTTACTGTGCTCCGTGATGAGTGAGTTTGATATGAACTACAGACTGTATACAGATGGACCACACTTAACTCTGGCTCATGGAAGTCATTTTGTCCATTGACTTACAAATCAAAGTAAACGTTTGTTGTCTCCCCTTTTTTGGGCCTTAAAAATTCCATGCTTAGCACTATCTGAGATCCTAGTGTTTATAATGTGATATTTCCAGAGTTGACCAATCAGACGCTTTCATTTGCTCTACACATATGTCGACGTTACGGCAAAAAGTTAGTCTCAGCCCAAAGGGTCAATAATTAACTCACAGGGGTGCGCCGTATAACTTTTAGTCACTTTTACTTTGACAATACTCTTTCAAACAGGAATTATTTATGATCAAAAAGTTAGCTACCCAGCCTTTAAAATTCCAAATAGTGTTTCCAACTCGGTGGCTGAGTGGATAGCATTCTCGCTTCTCAGCAAGAAGGTCATGGGTTCAGAACACAGTCGGAGCAGGGCCTTTCTGAGTGTAGTTTGCATGTTCTCCCCGTGTCTGTGTAGGTTTCTTCCAGGTACTCCGGTTTACCCTACCACTAAAAACATGTACAATAGGTCAGTGCCTCCTGTACTGGCCCCGCTCCCATCTCTGTGTGGAAGTGACAGACTAATGCCCACAACTGTAAACCGCTTTGACTCTGGTCTGAGAAATGTGCTATATAAATAAACATTACTGACTTACTTTTGGTGTTCTGAACTTTTTCAAGCCGATCAGCTTTCATTATTGGTACTGAGGGTATTAGTTCATATTGTGCATAATGAAAGCCTTATAAAAAAAATCGCAACCGCTTCCCTCCCTCTTCACCAAACCAAACATCCAGCATTTTATTTTCTTTGTCCCAGCAGGGAGAGTGAAGCAAACGTGAAATTAGCATTTTCTGTTCAGTCATTTTAGGTTTTAGAAAATCCGATAACTCCGGTGCGAGAAACAGGAAGAGGGTGAAGGGGGTAAACACATCCCATTGGTTCTTTGGGGATGAACGAATCCCATTGGTTTATTTGTATTGGTCCGGTCCAAAATATTTTTCATATACTTTTTGAGATTATTGGCATCTGGTCAATTGCATTACTTTTTTTTTATAGTTATTTATAGTTTTAGGCACATAATAAACAATAGTGCAATGTAACCTATAAAGAACAATGCAATAAAAAAAATTAAAAAATTGTTACAATTAGAATGAATTCCAAAACTAAAAACAGGTGTTCAGAAATATCCACATTTAGAAAACCAGTGACAGCCAAAAGTATAAAAAGAAATGATAAATTAGTCTGGCACAAAAGTAAAATCTAGATCTTTCATCAAAGAAAACAGAGGGCTCCAAATCTCAGAAAATGTATCAATAGAATATCTTACAATGAAACGGATCTTTTCCAATTTGAGGAAATACAATACATCTCTCTTCCAGTGATTGTGAGACGGTGACGTTGGGCTTTTCCACGTGAGCAATATTAATCTACGAGCAAGAAGACTCATAAAAGCTGATGATTTTTGATTGGATGTCTAAGAGAGCCAAGATGGTGTAAATGGGTTTGGGTCAATCTTTTTACCCACTACCCCCGGCATTATCGTAAACACCTCAGTCCAGTAATTCAACGGCTGTGGTCAGAGCCAGAGGGCATGTATGAGATTAGATGATGGATGTTGGCATCGGTCACATGACGGTGAGATAAATTTTGGCTAGGCAAGATTTAGTCTAATAAATACAGTGCAAAAGTTGTCAATTCTATTACTATTTGAAAACACATGATAACTTGATACTTTTAGGGTTTAGGGACGTTTTCCCACAATATTTAAAGAAATGCGTCTGGAAAAAATCACTGACTGCATCTTTAAACTAAACAATGTACATGTTTAACCCTCCAAGGTCTAGGGTCATTTTGGGGAACCTTCCTCGCCTGGATTATTTGTGTAAAATTGCTCATAAAAGAGTCATTTTTTGATGCAGAGTCAAGCAGTATACTTTGTTTTTTTCAGTACAACCTGGGGTTTTAGAACATCTATATTTTAGAGCTGTCATATCATCCATCCATCCATCCATTTTCTTCCGCTTCATCCGTTGCCGGGTCGCGGGGGCAGCAGTCTAAGCAGAGACGCCCAGACTTCCCTATCCACACACACCTCCTCCAGCTCGTCCGGGGGGACTCCAAGGCGTTCCCAGGCCAGCTGAGAGACATAGTCCCTCCAGCGTGTCCTGGGTCTTCCCCGGGGCCTCCTCCCGGTGGGACATGCCCGGAACACCTCCCCAGGGAGGCGTCCAGGAGGCATCCGGAACAGATGCCCGAGCCACCTCAACTGGTTCCTCTCGACGTGGAGTAGCAGCGGTTCTACTCCGAGCTCCTCCCGTGTGACTGAGCTCCTCACCCTATCTCTAAGGGAGCGCCCAGCCACTCTGCGGAGGAAGCTCATTTCGACCGCTTGTATCCGCGATCTTGTTCTTTCGGTCATTACCCAAAGCTCATGACCATAGGTGAGGGAGGGGACGAAGATTGACCGGTAAATTGAGAGCTTTGCCTTTCGGCTCAGCTCCCTCTTTACCACAACGGTCCGATACAGCGACCGCATCACTGCGCACGCTGCACCGATCCGCCTGTCAATCTCACGCTCCATCCTTCCCTCACTCGTGAACAAGACCCCGAGATACTTGAACTCCTCCACTTGAGGAAGGGCCTCTCCTCCCACCCGGAGAGGGCAAGGCACCTTTTTCCGGTCGAGCACCATGGCCTCAGATTTGGAGGTGCTGATTCTCATCCCAGCCGCTTCACACTCGGCTGCAAACCGTCCCAGTGCATGTTGTAGGTCCTGGTTCGTTGGAGCCAACAGGACAACATCGTCTGCAAACAGCAGAGATGAAATCCTGTGGTCCCCGAACCGGACCCCCTCCGACCCTTGGCTGCGCCTACAAATTCTGTCCATGAATACAGTAAACAGAACCGGTGACAAAGGGCAGCCCTGGCGGAGGCCAACATGCACCGGGAACAGGTCTGACTTACTGCCGGCAATGCAAACACAACTCTGGCTCCGGTCATACAGGGACCGGACGGCCCTCAGCAGAGGACCCCGGACCCCGTACTCACGGAGGACCCCCCAAAGGACACCCCGGGGAACACGGTCGAACGCCTTCTCCAAATCCACAAAGCACATGTGGACAGGTTGGGCGAACTCCCATGAACCCTCGAGTATCCGATGGAGAGTGTAGAGCTGGTCCAGTGTTCCACGGCCGGGACGAAAACCACACTGCTCCTCCTGAATCCGAGATTCGACCATCGGCCGTAACCTCCTCTCCAGTACCTTGGAGTAAACCTTACCAGGGAGGCTGAGGAGTGTGATCCCACGATAATTGGAACACACCCTCCGGTCCCCCTTCTTGTAGAGAGGGACCACCACCCCGGTCTGCCACTCCATTGGCACCGCCCCCGATCGCCACGCGATGTTGCAGAGACGTGTCAGCCAAGACAGTCCTACAACATCCAGAGACTTTAGATAGTCAGGACGGATCTCATCCACTCCCGGCGCCTTGCCACCAAGGAGGCTGCCAACCACCTTGGTGACCTCTGCCAGGGTGACAGAAGTATCCGCCCCAACATCCTCAGCCTCTGCCTCCGGAGCGGAGGACGTGACGGGGGCATTGAGGAGAACCTCAAAGTATTCCTTCCACCGTCCGACAATATCCCCGGTCGAGGTCAGCAGCTCACCCCCCGCACCGTACACGGTGTTGGCAAAGAACTGCTTCCCCCTCCTGAGGCGCCGGACAGTTTGCCAGAATCTCTTCGAGGCCGACCGATAGTCATGCTCCATGGACTCTCCGAATTCCTCCCAGTCCCGGGTTTTTGCCTCTGCAACAGCCCGGGCCGCGGCACGCTTGGCCTGCCAGTACTGGACAGCTGCCTCAGGAGTCCCCCGAACCATCATGGCTCGATAGGACTCCTTCTTCAGCCTGACGGCATCCCTTACTGCCGGTGTCCACCACCGGGTTCGGGGGTTGCCGCCGGGGCCAGCACCAGAGACCTTGCGACCACAGCTACGAGCCGCCGCATCGGCGATAGAGGAAGAGAACATGGTCCACTCAGACTCAATATCCCCCTCCTCCGCCGGGACCTGGGAGAAGCTCTCCCGGAGGTGTGAGTTGAAAGTCCGTCTGACAGCGAGACGTTCCCAGCAGACCCTCACTACACGCTTGGGTCTGCCAGGTCTGACCGGCTTCTTCCCCTGCCAGCGGATCCAACTCACGACCAGGTGGTGATCGGTTGACAGCTCCGCCCCTCTCTTTACCCGAGTGTCCGAAACACGCGGCCGAAGGTCAGATGATACGACAACAAAGTCGATCATCGACCTTCGGCCTAGGGTGTCCTGGTGCCACGTGCACTGGTGGACACCCTTGTGCTCAAACATGGTGTTCGTGATGGACAAACCGTGACTAGCACAGAAGTCCAACAACTGAACACCACTCGGGTTCAGATCAGGGGGGCCATTCTTCCCGATCACCCCTCTCCAAGTGTCACTGGCGCTTCCCACATGGGCGTTAAAGTCCCCCAAGAGAATGACGGAGTCCCCGGGCGGTGCACCGTCCAGTACCCCTCCCAAGGACTCCAAGAAGGCCGAGTACTCTGCACTGCTGTTAGGCCCGTAGGCCGTCACAACAGTGAGAGACTTGTCCCCCACCCGAAGGCGGAGGGACGCGACCCTCTCATTCACCGGGGAGAACTCCAACACGTGGCGGCTGAGATGGGGGGCAATGAGTATGGCCACCCCAGCTCGCCGCCTCTCCCCGCGAGAAACACCAGAAAAGTGGAGCGTCCAACCCCTCTCAAGGAGTTGGGTTCCAGAGCCCAAGCTGTGTGTGGAGGTGAGGCCGACTATCTCTAGTCGTTACCTCTCGACCTCCCCCACAAGCTCGGGCTCCTTCCCCCCCAGTGAGGTGACGTTCCACGTCCCAAGAGCCAGATGTTGGGTGTGCGGACTGGGTCGCCGAGGTCTCCGCCTTCGACTGCTGCCCAGTCCTCTCTGCACCGAGCCGCCACGGACCCCTCTGCGGGTGGTGGGCCCACAGGAGGGACTGCCCACGTCGTCCTTTCGGGCTGAGCCCGGCCGGGCCCCGTGGGCTAAGGCCCGGCCACCAGGCGCTCGCATTCGAGCCCCGACCCCAGGCCTGGCTCCAAGGTGGGGCCCCGGCTGCGCCATGCCGGGCAATGTCACGGTTCTTCTTTTCGTGCTGTCCATGTTGGCTTCTGACTGCTCTTCGTCTGACTCGTCACCTGAGACCTGTCTGCCATGGGAGACCCTACCAGGGGCATGAAGCCCCAGACAGCATAGCTCCCAGGATCATCCGAGTACTCAAACTCCCCCACCACGTTAAGGTGGCAGTCCAGGGGGGGCTGTCATATCAATTATATAAAATAATTTGGAGTCATGAAGACAAAGACAAAATTGAGGCGGCGAGCTGGGGTGGCCATACTCATTGCCCCCCCATCTCAGCCGCCACGTGTTGGAGTTCTCCCCCGGTGAATGAGAGGGTCGCACACCCCCCTCTGCCTTCGGGTGGGGGACAAGTCTCTCACTGTTGTGACGGGCTACGGGCCTAACAGCAGTGCAGAGTACTCGGCCTTCTTGGAGTCCTTGGGAGGGGTACTGGACGGTGCACCGCCGGGGGGACTCCGTCATTCTCCTGGGGGACTTTAACGCCCATGTGGGAAGCGCCAGTGACACTTGGAGAGGGGTGATTGAGAAGAATGGCCCCCCTGATCTGAACCCGAGTGGTGTTCAGTTGTTGGACTTCTGTGCTAGTCACGGTTTGTCCATCACGAACACCATGTTTGAGCACAAGGGTGTCCACCAGTGCACGTGGCACCAGGACACCCTAGGCCGGAGGTCGATGATCGACTTTGTTGTCGTATCATCTGACCTTCGGCCGCGTGTTTCGGACACTCGGGTAAAGAGAGGGGCGGAGCTGTCAACCGATCACCACCTGGTCGTGAGTTGGATCCGCTGGCAGGGGAAGAAGCCGGTCAGACCTGGCAGACCCAAGCGTGTAGTGAGGGTCTGCTGGGAACGTCTCGCTGAGAACCCTGTCAGACGGACTTTCAACTCACACCTCCGGGAGAGCTTCTCCCAGGTCCCGGCGGAGGAGGGGGATATTGAGTCTGAGTGGACCATGTTCTCTTCCTCTACCGCCGATGCGGCGGCTCGTAGCTGTGGTCGCAAGGTCTCTGGTGCTGGTCCCGGCGGCAACCCCCGAACCCGGTGGTGGACACCGGCAGTAAGGGATGCCGTCAGGCTGAAGAAGGAGTCCTATCGAGCCATGATGGTTCGGGGGGACTCCTGAGGCAGCTGTCCAGTACCGGCAGGCCAAGCGTGCCGCGGCCCGGGCTGTTGCAGAGGCAAAAAACCCGGGACTGGGAGGAATTCGGAGAGTCCATGGAGCATGACTATCGGTCGGCCTCGAAGAGATTCTGGCAAACTGTCCGGCGCCTCAGGAGGGGGAAGCAGTTCTTTGCCAACACCGTGTACGGTGCGGGGGGTGAGCTGCTGACCTCGACCGGGGATATTGTCGGACGGTGGAAGGAATACTTTGAGGTTCTCCTCAATCCCCCCGTCACGTCCTCCGCTCCGGAGGCAGAGGCTGAGGATGTTGGGGCGGATACTTCTGTCACCCTGGCAGAGGTCACCAAGGTGGTTGGCAGCCTCCTTGGTGGCAAGGCGCCGGGAGTGGATGAGATCCGTCCTGACTATCTAAAGTCTCTGGATGTTGTAGGACTGTCTTGGCTGACACGTCTCTGCAACATCGCGTGGCGATCGGGGGCGGTGCCAATGGATTTGGCTGACCGGGGTGGTGGTCCCTCTCTACAAGAAGGGGGACGGAGGGGTGTGTTCCAATTATCGTGGGATCACACTCCTCAGCCTCCCTGGTAAGGTTTACTCCAAGGTACTGGAGAGGAGGTTACGGCCGATGGTCGAATCTCGGATTCAGGAGGAGCAGTGTGGTTTTCGTCCCGGCCGTGAATAAAACTGGACAAGCTCTACACTCTCCATCGGATACTCGAGGGTTCATGGGAGTTCGCCCAACCTGTCCACATGTGCTTTGTGGATTTGGAGAAGGCGTTCGACCGTGTTCCCGGGGTGTCCTTTGGGGGGTCCTCCGTGAGTACGGGGGTCCGGGGTCCTCTGCTGAGGGCCGTCCGGTCCCTGTATGACCCGAGCCAGAGCTGCGAGATAGGGTGAGGTTTTGGAGATAGGGTGAGGAGCTCAGTCACACGGGAGGAGCTCGGAGTAGAACCGCTGCTACTCCACGTCGAGATGAACCAGTTGAGGTGGCTCGGGCATCTGTTCCGGATGCCTCCTGGACGCCTCCCTGGGGAGGTGTTCCGGGCATGTCCCACCGGGAGGAGGCCCTGGGGAAGACCCAGGACACGCTGGAGGGACTATGTCTCTCAGCTGGCCTGGGAACGCCTTGGAGTCCCCCCGGACGAGCTGGAGGAGGTGTGTGTGGATAGGGAAGTCTGGGCGTCTCTGCTTAGACTGCTGCCCCTGTGACCCGGCACTGGATAAAGTGGATGTTTGTTTTAAAAACAAATTTGCTTTTTTGTTTTTCAGTTTCAACAAACTCGAGGCAAGAATTGCGTTAGCGCTCATTGCTACACCAAAGCCATCCATTTTTTTTCTTCCGCTTCATCCGTTGCGGGTCGCAGGGGGGCAGCAGTCTAAGCAGAGACGCCCAGACTTCCCTATCCACACACACCTCCTCCAGCTCGTCCGGGGGGGACTCCAAGGCGTTCCCAGGCCAGCTGAGAGACATAGTCCCTCCAGCGTGTCCTGGGTCTTCCCCAGGGCCTCCTCCCGGTGGGACATGCCCGGAACACCTCCCCAGGGAGGCGTCCAGGAGGCATCCGGAACAGATGCCCGAGCCACCTCAACTGGTTCATCTCGACGTGGAGTAGCAGCGGTTCTACTCCGAGCTCCTCCGTGTGACTGAGCTCCTCACCCTATCTCCAAAACCTCACCCTATCTCGCAGCTCTGGCTCCCGGTCATACAGGGACCGGACGGCCCTCAGCAGAGGACCCGGACCCCGTACTCACGGAGGACCCCCCAAAGGACACCCCGGGGAACACGGTCGAACGCCTTCTCCAAATCCACAAAGCACATGTGGACAGGTTGGGGCGAACTCCATGAACCCTCGAGTATCCGATGGAGAGTGTAGAGCTGGTCCAGTTTTCCACGGCCGGGACGAAAACCACACTGCTCCTCCTGAATCCGAGATTCGACCATCGGCCGTAACCTCCTCTCCAGTACCTTGGAGTAAACCTTACCAGGGAGGCTGAGGAGTGTGATCCCACGATAATTGGAACACACCCTCCGGTCCCCCTTCTTGTAGAGAGGGACCACCACCCCGGTCAGCCACTCCATTGGCACCGCCCCCGATCGCCACGCGATGTTGCAGAGACGTGTCAGCCAAGACAGTCCTACAACATCCAGAGACTTTAGATAGTCAGGACGGATCTCATCCACTCCCGGCGCCTTGCCACCAAGGAGGCTGCCAACCACCTTGGTGACCTCTGCCAGGGTGACAGAAGTATCCGCCCCAACATCCTCAGCCTCTGCCTCCGGAGCGGAGGACGTGACGGGGGGATTGAGGAGAACCTCAAAGTATTCCTTCCACCGTCCGACAATATCCCCGGTCGAGGTCAGAGCTCACCCCCCGCACCGTACACGGTGTTGGCAAAGAACTGCTTCCCCCTCCTGAGGCGCCGGACAGTTTGCCAGAATCTCTTCGAGGCCGACCGATAGTCATGCTCCATGGACTCTCCGAATTCCTCCCAGTCCCGGGTTTTTGCCTCTGCAAACAGCCCGGGCCGCGGCACGCTTGGCCTGCCGGTACTGGACAGCTGCCTCAGGAGTCCCCCGAACCATCATGGCTCGATAGGACTCCTTCTTCAGCCTGACGGCATCCCTTACTGCCGGTGTCCACCACCGGGTTCGGGGGTTGCCGCCGGGACCAGCACCAGAGACCTTGCGACCACAGCTACGAGCCGCCGCATCGGCGGTAGAGGAAGAGAACATGGTCCACTCAGACTCAATATCCCCCTCCTCCGCCGGGACCTGGGAGAAGCTCTCCCGGAGGTGTGAGTTGAAAGTCCGTCTGACAGGGGTCTCAGCGAGACGTTCCCAGCAGACCCTCACTACACGCTTGGGTCTGCCAGGTCTGACGGCTTCTTCCCCTGCCAGCGGATCCAACTCACGACCAGGTGGTGATCGGTTGACAGCTCCGCCCCTCTCTTTACCCGAGTGTCCGAAACACGCGGCCGAAGGTCAGATGATACGACAACAAAGTCGATCATCGACCTCCGGCCTAGGGTGTCCTGGTGCCACGTGCACTGGTGGACACCTTGTGCTCAAACATGGTGTTCGTGATGGACAAACCGTGACTAGCACAGAAGTCCAACAACTGAACACCACTCGGGTTCAGATCAGGGGGGCCATTCTTCTCAATCACCCCTCTCCAAGTGTCACTGGCGCTTCCCACATGGGCGTTAAAGTCCCCCAGGAGAATGACGGAGTCCCCGGGCGGTGCACCGTCCAGTACCCCTCCCAAGGACTCCAAGAAGGCCGAGTACTCTGCACTGCTGTTAGGCCCGTAGGCCGTCACAACAGTGAGAGACTTGTCCCCCACCCGAAGGCAGAGGGACGCGACCCTCTCATTCACCGGGGAGAACTCCAACACGTGGCGGCTGAGATGGGGGGCAATGAGTATGGCCACCCCAGCTCGCCGCCTCTCCCCGCGAGAAACACCAGAAAAGTGGAGCGTCCAACCCCTCTCAAGGAGTTGGGTTCCAGAGCCCAAGCTGTGTGTGGAGGTGAGGCCGACTATCTCTAGTCGGTACCTCTCGACCTCCCCCACAAGCTCGGGCTCCTTCCCCCCCAGTGAGGTGACGTTCCACGTCCCAAGAGCCAGATGTTGGGTGTGCGGACTGGGTCGCCGAGGTCTCCGCCTTCGACTGCTGCCCAGTCCTCTCTGCACCGAGCCCTACACCAAAGCGGGTGACAAGGATCTGGGCTTCATTTGTATGTTTTCACTCAGGTTTTGGTCTACACACAAAGCGTTTGGTGTAGACCAAAACCTGAGTGAAAACATACAAATGAAGCCCAGATCCTTGTCACCCGCTTTGGTGTAGGGCTCGGTGCAGAGAGGACTGGGCAGCAGTCGAAGGCGGAGACCTCGGCGACCCAGTCCGCACACCCAACATCTGGCTCTTGGGACGTACCATTGTGGTTTTTTTTTCATCTTGGCTTTAGTTTTCTGTATCCTGGATTTTGTTATTTTTGAGTTTTGTTTATCAAACCAGATTTTTGTCAAAAACGTGACTCCGGGTGTGTAACTTCTGAAGAAAAATGTTGCAAAAAGTCTCAAATTCTTTCCTAATACGTCTCCTTCTCTACATTTAAAGTTGGCCTCAAACTGCACAAACGTCCGTGTAAACTTTGTACAGTGTTGTAAAGGGCACACAGGCGTTGACTTTGTGTTGAAAATGTCAGGCTAAATTATTAATTGTAACGACAGAGACTTAGCGGCGCTCTCGGGTCGGTGCGGCAGGTGGTCGCTTCCCCCCGTGTCCCGTGGAGAATCCAAAACCTCCTCTGCTGCGAAAATGTCTGCTCCGACACCGCGGGAACCAAAGCCAACAGCCACTAATCGTTACGTGGACGGAGCCCGAGCCGCACCGACACCTGCGAGTGATTTTCTGCACAAATATCGAAGAGGATTTCCAAGGACAGGGCTAATTAATCAACGAGATAATTAGCATAGCGAGCTAAACACGGCCGTGCCAAAGATGTGAGAGACCGATGTGTTCAAACACCGGGCGATTAGCAGGAAGAGTGCAAATAGTGAAACGTGCAGACATGGCAGTGGTGTGGTCTTATGCTAAAGCTAGGGTACGAAACTTTCAAGACACAATGAATGCAGCTACGGGTGTTACTCACATGCACAGGATCCATGTTTGAAAATGAATATAATTTAATAAACAAGAATCCAAAAACATTATAAAACACAAGAGGCAGAAGACAAGAACCACGGAATAAACTCTTAATGGACGAAAAAAAAGAGGGAAAGGGGGGAGGGAATTTAACCGGGAGACACATGAGGGCGGGGCATTAGACGAAACATGAAGTACAACTCCAAAAAGACGCAGGAGAACTGATAATTTAACATTTAAACAGGAAGTAAAAATGACAAAAAACAGTTTGTTTCTATTTCTAGCATTTATTGTTTGGCCTCATCTTTAGATCAAGAACAGGGACTGGCCTCCTGCTGGGACTCTGAGGAGCACAGGGACTGGCCTCCTGCTGGGACTCTGAGGAGCACAGGGACTGGCCTCCTGCTGGGACTCTGAGGAGCAAAGGGACTGGCCTCCTGCTGGGACTCTGAGGAGCACAGGGACTGGCCTCCTGCTGGGACTCTGAGGAGCAAAGGGACTGGCCTCCTGCCGGGACTCTGAGGAGCACAGGGACTGGCCTCCTGCTGGGACTCTGAGGAGCACAGGGACTGGCCTCCTGCTGGGACTCTGAGGAGCACAGGGACTGGCCTCCTGCTGGGACTCTGAGGAGCACAGGGACTGGGTTTTGGAGAGAGAGAGGAGAGAGACAGAAGAGCGAGAGGGAGAGAAGACAGAAGAGAAAGAGAGAAGACAGAAGAGAGAGAGAAGAGAGTGACCGGTGGTATGTGTCTGGCTCAGATCGGTAGATTTAACCTTGAAGAGAATGATAGTTTTGTCGCAGCTCGGTCCGGACCCAAAGCAGATCTGTTTTTCATCTGGACATTCTTTATAAAAAGTGTAGAAAAGGTGGAAGTGAACGGCCGTCCAACCTTTTCTCCCAATTATCTTTGTGAATGGCCCTCTGCTCTAACGAGGCGGCGCCGTGTACCTTTACCTCACGCTGCTCGGAGACGCCGCCATTAGCCACTGTCACCACTTTTCATTATTCTGTGACCTTTGCAGAGGCCGCACGACTTCTACTCAACCTTCATCATTGTTCGTATAAAAAGAAACCGGGGCATCTGTCAAAAGAACATTAGAAGTGTTAACAGTGAGACGTATGAGTAGAAAATGTTAACAAGAGAAATACAGAGGGAAGCTGAAGTCCTGCGCTCGCAACGGGAACTTCTACAATCCAGGTTTTTGTATCCATTTGTTCCATAATAAAACACGATGAGACTTTTTGGCATTTTGTAGGTGAGTTTTGTCGGTGAAACGCGCCATATAAGCAAATATTACTAACTTGGATGACAAGATGCAGATGTAAATAAGCAGCTCCAGCTACATTTCAAAAGAAAAGCAATTCTCTCCACAAATAAGCCGCTCCAAAAGGTCCATGAGCACGTGCGCTGACATGCTGCAATCTCACTCAGGGGGTGGGGGTGTACCCAGAAGGAGAATTACCCAATGCCTTAGTGGGCCACCTTCTTCCCTCTGGAAAACGTCTTCACAGGATGGTCTAAAAGTGGTTCTTGGTCCAAAAGTGGCTCTTGGTCCAGAAGTGGCTCTTGGTCCAAAAGTGGTTCTTGGTCCAAAAGTGGCTCTTGGTCCAGAAGTGGCTCTTGGTCTAAAAGTGGTTCTTGGTCTAAAAGTGGTTCTTGGTCCAAAAGTTGTCCTTGGTCCAAAAGTGGTTCTTGGTCCAAAAGTGGCTCTTGGTCCAAAAGTGGTCCTTGGTCCAAAAGTGGCTCTTGGTCCAAAAGTGGCTCTTGGTCCAGAAGTGGCTCTTGGTCCAAAAGTGGTTCTTGGTCCAAAAGTGGCTCTTGGTCCAGAAGTGGCTCTTGGTCTAAAAGTGGTTCTTGGTCTAAAAGTGGTTCTTGGTCTAAAAGTGGTTCTTGGTCCAAAAGTTGTCCTTGGTCCAAAAGTGGTTCTTGGTCCAAAAGTGGCTCTTGGTCCAAAAGTGGTCCTCGGTCCAAAAGTGGCTCTTGGTCCAAAAGTGACTCTTGGTCCAAAAGTGGCTCTTGGTCCAAAAGTGACTCTTGGTCCAAAAGTGGCTCTTGGTCCAAAAGTGGCTCTTGGTCCAAAAGTGGTCCTTGGTCCAAAAGTGGCTCTTGGTCCAAAAGTGGTCCTTGGTCCAAAAGTGGTTCTTGGTCCAAAAGTGGTTCTTGGTCTAAAAGTGGTCCTTGGTCCAAAAGTGGTCCTTGGTCTAAAAGTGGTCCTTGGTCCAAAAGTGGTTCTTGGTCCACATTAGTTTGAAAAGCGGAGATAATAATAATATTTTCAGTCTATAGTTTAAAGTCATTGCAACAACACATTCTTAACATATTTTCTGCACATGCATTAATTCAAACCCCTGTGGTTTCTGAGTGGTTCTTTGCAGGAGGGTCTCAGGACGAGGATTAACTGGACATTTATAAACATTTCTGGACCGTGGCTGTCCCGCTCCCCTTTGGACCAACGTAACCGATTCTCTGATCTATTGTGGACCAATCCCCGACTCTGCTGCTGTGATTAAGGGCTTTACTGCGATAATACACAGCTCCTCAAAGACTGTACACGACAGACACATGTTTTCATATTCTGAATGGCTTTGTTTCTCCGCGGGCCATTAGCTTTTCTGGCTCCTCTCTTTGTTTCTCTCTCTGCATTTGTACGATGTGCTCTTTCCAAATGTCGAGGGGGAAGTGTGGCTCCTAATTTAGTCTGTGCAGAGACAAAATGTGTGGATGTGGCCTGTTGGGATCCCACGGTTGGACGAGAAACCTTTGAGTCCGTCGGGGGAAGAGGATAGCCACCGAAAAAAGAGAAAATCTGATGGAATTAGGTTACACTCTTCGGGAAAGTTTGCAGACTTTTGGGCTCAAGTCTGGAAATGATAATGCTTTGTTCTGCAGTGGATACCTCACTAACTTACAGTATTTAAGATAAGATAAACTTTATTTATCTCTGATGGATCTGTATTTGGCATATCACATTTAGCACATTTTATCACTCAGATATGTTAGAAATATAGTCTGTGCAGGATATAATTATGCATGATAAAAATAGCAGTGCAGGTTTTCAGTCCTATAGTGCATTAGTGACTTCGAGTGACTTATTGTACAGTCTGACAGCGGTGGGGATAAAGGCCCTGTGGTAGCGCTCCTTCTTGCATATATAAAGGTGAAAGCAAAGGAAGGTTTCTCACCCATCATCTGTACTTCTTAGCAAGTTTTCAAGCAAGTTCAAGCAAGTGGGAAAACTTGCTAAGAAGTACAGATGATGGGTGAGAAACCTTCCTTTGCTTTGACTAATCCCTGTACGACTGAGGGCTTACACAAACTTATATAAAGGTGCCATATTTTGCTTTTTTTACTTTCTCACAGTCCATCCCATAAACATGTGTGATAATAATTTGGGTGATATACCGTACAACATTCAAAACATGTCAAATTACAGCCTATTTGTGCATAGAGGTGATGTCAGCTCATGTGAAACGCCTGGATAGGTAAGCTATCGCCCCCCACACACACCCACTGTTGTTGACGGAGCTAGCGTCTCCCAATATGGATAATACATGGACATGGATTTGCACGTGGATGGCGTGACCATAGAACGATAGAACCGGGAAGCGCAGAGGAACGAGACTTTCTTTTGGATGGCTGTCTCGCTGTGTAAGCAGTAACTGGAGACGAAGACACAAAGCTTCAGGTTAGCTCCTTGGCTTGTTGTGCTAACTCAGCTGTCTGTGCTAACAGACCTGTAGATTTCTCACGAAAGTGGGGGCTAGTGGTGCGCTGTGATTGGTCACAATCTGCGACCCGAAACACATTCTCTTCCTTGTTTCATCAAAACTCGATCTAAACTATAATGTCACACCAGCACAAATCTGCGCTACTTTTTCTTCAAAAGGACGTTTATCCCAAAGCACTGCATGGACATGGATAGCACTTTAGTAATGAATACGAAAATAAAGTCAGTTAGTGCAGCTTTAAAATTGACGGAATCAATGGAAAAATGACTCTGGGCAAACAGCTTTGATCGTGTTTAAACCAGAGAAAAGTCAAAAAGCGTAATATGGGGCCTTTAATAACGAGATATATATACTGTATACTTTTAAAGCTTATTAAGCAGCATCTACTAACTGTATATTTGTGAGTCCTGTTTGTGCACTGCAACACTGAAATTTCAACCACTGTAGAACAAATGAAGGTTCTCCTATCTTCTATACACGGGGTTTGGATAAATCTGTGAAATATATTAGTTGAAAAATTATTAATTCTACATTTACTTTGCTGTGTTCTAGAATTTGAAATGTCTTAAAGCTGCAGAGACCGAGAATTATTATTTCAGAAATAATACTTTAGTAGAATCTGACGCTTCAGTGAAGGTCGTCCTCTCTTTCTCACTTTTCTGTCTGAAAGGGTTGTTTTAAATAAATATGTTTGTATTTTTGGTGCCGGTTAGACATCTAAATTGTAAATAATCTTTATATAAAAATTGGGGAGGAGTTTATAAGATTGTTTTTTTCTTCATCCTTCTCCTGTTCTTCTTTTCATGGAATTATTACTGTTGTATTTTCTGGATTATTGTCATATTTTGTTGCATTCTGATGAAAAAAGAGAATTAATGAGTAAATGCTTGTATTAGTCTCACAGCGGGAACCGTCAAAAAGAGAGGAATAATGACTCACACACAATAAAAACATATTGGTAACAGCATAAAGACAGATTATAATTTCTTCTAAACATTATAGAATTTGTTAATTTCCCAACAATTGAAATTCCATCGTTCATTCGTTCTACGTCTTAAGTTATCCAAAGAAAAACACATTTGTATCTGTTTTGCATCAAAATGGCCGCTGTCGTTCCGTAACATTCTTATTCCCAGAAATGGCGTCCGATCCACATCATCTTCCCATAAACGAGAGCCACTTGGAAGCTTAATCCAACAGTCGTATTGTGGTGAAGAAGGTTGAAGGAAAGACGTCCGGGCCCTGGGGGGGTCCAAGATGGCGGAACGATGATCCTGATATTGGCGATAAAACCTCACCGTAAAATATGAATGGAAAACTGCGTCTCTCGCTCATTAATTACAGCAAGGACAACGCCACACACCATCCTTTCAGGGAGAAAATATCCAGATTTTTCACTTCAGAAATGACAATCCCCAGTTTTGTGGCGGAGCAGAGGTGAAGGTGGGAGCGGTGACTGAGCGGGTGTCGAGCCCACCACCAGCTGCTGCACTAAACTCCCCCTCAGGCTTTGGGAAGAAATGTGACGCTTTGGAGGAAGGGATTTTGGAGTTGGTTTGAGTAAATCCAGGTTAACATCTGCTGCTCTTAAGCGTGACGGGTCCGAACTGAGGCCCGCGAGACAAATGTGATTCCCTATATTTATAGTAATGTTTATTTATATAGCGCATTTTACAGCCCAAGGTACAGACCCAAAGCACTTTCCAATGTTCAGAGTCAGATATTGTTCCAGTCCTTCCACACACGGTGACGACAGAAGCGAGTCCAGAACACACTGGTCCATCAAAGCCTCTGACCCAACACCATCCATTCACTCTCTCATTTACATTCAGACCTATTGTGCATGTTTTTAGTGGTAGGGGAAACCGGAGCACCCGGAGGAAACCTACGCGGACACAGTGAGAACATGCAAACTCCACTCAGAAAGGCGCTGTTCCGACCGGGATTTGAACCCAGGCCTATTTCTGTAAAAAAAAAAGCCAGTATTAGCTTCATACTGACTAGTTTCCATCTGCAATCCCTCAGGAAGGTGAAAAACACAGCAAAAATACTTATATGTTTGTGTAAGCTCTCAGTCGTACAGGGATTAGTCAAAGAAAAGGAAGGTTTCTCACCCATCATCTGTACTTCTTAGCAAGTTTTCCCGACGTTTCGTCCTCAACCTAGCGGACTTCTTCAGGGAATGAATTCTCGGACCGCGCGTTGGAGATTTATAACCTATGGGTGTGGTTAGCCACACCCTAATCCTGATACTCATAAACAATCTAAGGTCTGATGTAGAAGGGAGCAGGTCTAACGACCCTGCTGAGGCTAACGACCCTAACTCCTTAGCATGTCACAGACCTATTGTCTGCTGGGATGCTCAAGTGGAGTGCAGGTCTCACCCCTCCTAACTCATTAGCATGTCACTGACCTTGTCCCAAGTTAGGGCGTTGTTTTTAGGATGTCGTCATAGATGCGAGGCAAAACAAATCTTAACCCTCCTCCTCTGTTAAGAGAAGGTTTTTGTTTCCTCACAAAAATGGCTTCTTTCACCTCTCTCTCAAACCAATTCTTCTCCCGAGCCAGAATTTTAACCTCTGTGTCATCCACCGTGTGGTTGGAGGCCTTGAGGTGGAGATGAACAGCCGACTGTGGCCCACTAGAGTTTTCTCTACAATGTTGGTAAAGTCGTTTCTGTAGAGTTTGTTTGGTTTCTCCAATATAGTGGTCAGTGCACTCCTCTTCACTACATTTAATGGAATACACCACATTGCTCTGTTTGTGTCTGGGTGTTTTGTCTTTAGGATGCACTCATTTCTGTCTTAACGTGTTGAAAGGTTTGAAATACACAGGGATTTTGTGTTGCCTAAAGATTCTTTGTAATTTCTCTGAAACTCCCGCCACATACGGTAAGGACACCCCTCTCCTCCTACTTTCTTCTGTCTGTTGGACTGTGTCTCTGGCCTTGAATGAATCTGTCTAAAGAAACTCTTTAGACAGATTCATGGCTGTGCGATGGGCTCCCCATCGCACAGCCATGAAAGGCCAGAGACACAGTGAGTCCGAGTTTCTGAGGTGAGGGTGGAGAGAGTTCCAGAGGTGAGGGGGGAGAGAGTTCCAGAGTTCCAGAGGTGAGGGGGAGAGAGTTTCAGAGGTGAGGGTGGAGAGAGTTCCAGAGGTGAGGGGGGAGAGAGTTCCAGAGGTGAGGGGGGAGAGAGTTCCAGAGGTGAGGGTGGAGAGAGTTCCAGAGGTGAGGGTGGAGAGAGTTCCAGAGGTGAGGGGGGAGAGAGTTCCAGAGGTGAGGGGGGAGAGAATTCCAGAGATGAGGGTGGAGAGAGTTCCAGAGGTGAGGGGGGAGAGAGTTCCAGAGGTGAGGGCGGAGAGAGTTCCAGAGGTGAGGGGGGGGGAGAGTTCCAGAGGTGAGGGAGGAGAGAATTCCAGAGATGAGGGTGGAGAGAGTTCCAGAGGTGAGGGGGTGGGAGTTCCAGAGGTGAGGGGGAGAGAGTTTCAGAGGTGAGGAGGGGAGAGAGTTCCAAAAGTGAGGGAGGAGAGAGTTCCAGAGGTGAGGGGGAGAGAGTTCCAGAGGTGAGGGTGGAGAGAGTTCCAGAGGTGAGGGGTGGAGAGAGTTCCAGAGGTGAGGGGGGAGAGAGTTCCAGAGGTGAGGGTGGAGAGAGTTCCAGAGGTGAGGTGAGGGTGGAGAGAGTTCCAGAGGTGAGGGGGGAGAGAGTTCCAGAGGTGAGGGCGGAGAGAGTTCCAGAGGTGAGGGGGGAGAGAGTTCCAGAGGTGAGGGGGGGAGAGAGTTCCAGAGGTGAGGGAGGAGAGAGTTCCAGAGGTGAGGGTGGAGAGAGTTCCAGAGGTGAGGGTGGAGAGAGTTCCAGAGGTGAGGGGGAGAGAGTTCCAGAGGTGAGGGTGGAGAGAGTTCCAGAGTTGAGAGTGGAGAGAGTTCCAGAGGTGAGGGTGGAGAGAGTTCCAGAGGTGAGGGGGAGAGAGTTTCAGAGGTGAGGAGGGAGAGAGTTCCAGAGATGAGGGCGGAGAGAGTTCCAGAGGTGAGGGGGGAGAGAGTTCCAGAGGTGAGGGCGGAGAGAGTTCCAGAGGTGAGGGGGGAGAGAGTTCCAGAGGTGAGGGGGGGAGAGAGTTTCAGAGGTGAGGGGGGAGAGAGTTCCAGAGGTGAGGGGGGAGAGAGTTCCAGAGGTGAGGGGGAGAGAGTTCCAGAGGTGAGGGGGGAGAGAGTTCCAGAGGTGAGGGTGGAGAGAGTTCCAGAGGTGAGGGGGGAGAGAGTTCCAGAGGTGAGGGTGGAGAGAGTTCCAGAGGTGAGGGGGGAGAGAGTTCCAGAGGTGAGGGCGGAGAGAGTTCCAGGGGTGAGGGTGGAGAGAGTTCCAGAGGTGAGGGGGGAGAGAGTTCCAGAGGTGAGGGGGGAGAGAGTTCCAGAGGTGAGGGGGGAGAGAGTTCCAGAGGTGAGGGCGGAGAGAGTTCCAGAGAGTGAGCAGAGATGGCGAAAGCTCGGTCCCCCAAGGTTCGGTGCTTGGATTTGACGGTGGGAGTGAGGAGAGTCTGCAGATCGGAGTCGGCGGTAGGGACTGTAGGGCTGTAGAAGTTCAGTGAGGTCTGGAGGAGGTCATGGAGGGCCTTGGAGGTGATGAGGAGGACTTTGAAATGGATGCGCTGTTTGATGGGGAGGCAGTGGAGTCTATGAAGGACAGGGGTGATGTGTTCTCTGGAGCGGGCCTGAGTGATGAGGCGGGCGGCAGAGTATTGGACAGTTTTTGGAGATCAGATGAAGGAAGGCCGTATAAAAGACTGTCGCAGAAGCCGAGTCTGGAAGTTATGAAAGCGTGGATCAGGGTTTCAGCGACGGTGGAGGATACATATGGACGAAGACGGGTGATAGTTATATTGTCGTTGGGTTATCATTAAAATGAATGTGAATATATTCAGTTTAGACAACTTTTGAGTTGACCGACATTGGAATGTGGAGTGAGGTGTTGAAACCAAGCTAATAATTATCCACATTGTCCACATTGGGGTCTTTTGTGAACTATGTTGCAAGACGTTGTCCAACAAGAGGCTAATGTTTTACTTTTAGGGCTATTCTGTATGTGTGTTGGAGGTGCGTTTATCTTTCAATAAAGCTCACTTCATAGGAGCAGTGAGGCAGTAGTGACTGGGGGAGAACGATGTAAAGCAGCACTGTTCTGCCCTCCTTCAATCACAGTCTATTCCACACCACTGTAACTATAAATGAATACCTTGTTTGTTGTGTGGGTCTGTCCAGATAACTGTAGTAGAACTAGTTTTTAACGGGCAATGTAAAAGGTGGTTTAGGATTGTTACGATGTTGTGCACATTGGACCTATGTCTACTTGGCTTTTTACATTGATGCCGTGTGTTCATTTTACCAAGTCAAGCTTCCAAAGTCTGTGTTCAAGGTCTTTATAAGTGCCATCCTTCTCTGTGATAATCAGACTTTTGCAGGACTCCTGGATCAGACTCTTGGATCAGACTCATGGGTCCAGACTCATGGATCAGACTCATGGGTCCAGACTCATGGATCAGACTCATGGGTCCAGACTTGTAATCTGCCGTAATCCAGACTTCTGCAGGAGCTGCTTTGGACCTGACAGATCTTGCTCAAACCTTCTGCCAATAAAAGCTCATAGAACCACACAACCTTCCTGCGTCTCTCTTTGTCTCAGGCCTGGGAATATTGTTCTATATTTCAGACTCAATATCAATTTGGTCCACACAAAAAAAGAAAAGAAAAGGGAATGCAAAATATGCACTCAAATGTATAGAGTTAGTCCCAGCAGCAGGTCTAGTGTAGAGTGTAATCCACATCCCGCTCCCTATGGACCAATGGCTTCTAAGTGTTTGCTATTTAGTGGCATAGAGTTGGGAAAAAGTTCATTCAGCTCCTTCTGCTTGGAACATGTTTCAGCGAGACAGGACCAAGTTTTTATCCTTGAATGCTTTTAAATTAAAACGTAAAGCTTTTAAGACGTTTTACTTGATGTGTGTAGTCTGTACGTGTCGTTTTAATGTTATTTTATCTGGCTGTTGTGTTTATGTGTAACTTATCTGCCTCTTGGCCACGATTCCCTTGAAAAAGAGGATTTTAATCCCTGGGGGATTTTAAATAAAGGTTAAATAAGCATAACAAAAATCCAGTTTGAGCGGAGAATCCACCACTTTGTAAAGTCCTGCTGTAAAAACGACTACTGCTGTGATTTAAGGCTACAGATACACAATAATACATGGAATGGACGGAGAGAAACAGACCCATATTCTTCTTTATACTCGGGCAGCTTTAAACTAGATCTCTGAGTCAATCTCATGAGAAACTGCAGCGAAAGCAAAAGTCCCGACACAAGATCCAACATCTCTCAAACCTCCATCTCACGGCTCCATTTACCTGTCATGTTCCTCCACAATACCCATGTAGCACTCCCCCTCTGCGTGTGTACCCTTTCTAATAGCTTCATTTACACACACAAACTCAATGTTCAAACAGCTCTTTCTTGTGAACTTCTCTCCCTTTGTTCCTCGCCGTCATCTCTTTCCCCTCTTTTAAAAAGCGCTGGGCATATTCATGAGGGGAGCATAATTAAGCAGTGGGGCCTTGGACGGCTTCCAGATGGATGAGTTATTGTTGCCATGATTGCCGCTGGCTGCTATGAGCTCCGCTATCTAGGATTAATGCTGTTAGGGTTTGGAGCCGCGACACCATCTTACCACTTAGTCCCATGATGGATCGCGTTAGCCAAAGTCGTTTGCACTGACACCCTCCACTTCCCTGCTTTTTATGTACTTTGCCTCGCAGTATTACCGCTCTTACCACTGGCTTAATTGCCTATTTAGAATTCTCCTCTCCGTGACCCGAATGTGTTTTATTTGGTTAAAGTAATTAAGTTACCTGTAAATATCCCGGCCGCTGCCCCATCCATCTCTGTTATGCGGCCACTCTTGTTTTGGTGTTTTTAATTAATTTAATGTCTGCGGTGTCTGGATACTATTAACCCGGGTGAAGACAGAAAGGAATTGCTTTTGGCGAGGCTGAAAGTGAAGGTTTTTGTGGTGTATTCCCAAGACTGAGCCAGCAATGAATTATACTAAAGCATGTCAAGCTATTACTAAACAAAATCCAAGTTAATCGCACAGCGTTGGAAGTCAGTCATAGTTAATCAGGGTCATATTAGTCCTGTAGGCTTCTTACATAAATGGTTATTTATGATACCAATAGTGCATGCTAAGTGGACTCCAGAAGCAGCCACTTAAAGCCTTAAATGTGTCTGCATACGGCTAATGGCCATTTATTAGCGGCTACGAGGCTAAAACCGGAATTTAGTGCAATAATAAAAAGTGAGCAACACAAGCAGAATTGCAATGAGGATGATGTCGGAGCGTTTGGACCAGAGTCAAAGTCAAAATGTTTGAGTTTGTGATGTGTGGATGATGCGGCAGCGCTGTGTTTTGGTCTTGTTGTTTAACTTCCTCTGCGGTCTGAGCGGCGCCTGCAGGGTCTTCGATCTGATATTCTGCTGTAGAAAGGAGCAAAATAATGCATCGGTTTTATATCGCCCTTTTTATACACTCAAAGTCTTTTCACAGCTCATAATTCTTTCCATACCCTGTGCTGATAAACGACTACAGTAGCCACGGCTGCCCTGGGGCACACTGACAGAAGCGAGGCAACCAGTCTGTGCCATCGGCCCCTCCAACCTCCACCAACCATTCACCCACACACCAGACTCATTCTAATGTGGGGGAAGTGTCTTGCCCAAGGACACAACACCAACGCTCTACCAACTGTCCACCCCCAGTCTATGGCAGGATGTCAAACCCACCCCAGAACTATTAAAGTGTTTTTTCTTTGTAGAAAGTCAGATACTATTTACTTTATAAAGATATTAGCTTCCCATCTTCTCTGACCGAGGCAGAAGTCTACCTCCGAAACACGCGGTTATTAAGCAGAACTAGCTTCTTTTCACTCTTTATCTTACTGTAGAAACCTTCTAACATGAGTTCAGTGTCTTTAGATTCAAGCAACACTGGACAAATGGTGAAAAAGTCTAATGAAGCTAAAGCGTGGATCCAACTGTCCGACCGCACTCAGCTTTGCCCCTGTCACAGGTGAGACACATGAGGGCAGGGCAGACACGGGGGAACAGGACGTCAAAGTAAAACAACTATCACAAGTCCCTGCCCCAACACTCGCACTTCCAACCTGGCGCCCCTCATTTGCACGTTCCCGATGATGGGTGCGAGTGCGTAGGGTACTGTCCCAATTCTCCAGGGAGGTCTTTGGCCCCGCCCCCTTTGCGCCCCTGATCCACACTTCGCCGTAGCCTGCATCTAAGCAGACACTGGCGAAGGATATTGCCCATAATTCTTTGCGGTACACACCAAAACGTTGGGAAAATGCATTTAAGTGTATGTTTTGAAATATACATGCTGTGTGTGTGTAGATATGTTTTTCTATGTTACTTGGAAAGAAGCATAAACGTCTGTTGAAGAATTACGAACATTCTATGGTAACAATCTTTTAATGCAAACATTCATATAACATTCAATTTAAACTTTACACTAATCTTAGGATGTACTGTATACAAACTGACCAGATAACAGTTAGTTACCCACATTTAACTTAAAGTAGTACTAGAATTTAATATGCTGCTATCCAGAATATATAACTACAATATGTGTTTATAATATTTCGGGTGTTCATTTTGATATGTTCAGATGAATTATGTTAAAAAAACAGCTTTGAAGTCGGACCTTTTCACAAACGCTAGGGGGAGCCAAAATGGCGGCGATGACGTAGGAGAAGGACCTCTCACAGCAGCAGCAGCAGTCTGGGCTGAATCTGTAGGAGGTTTCACTGTCATCTGAACAAGGTATAAACATATTTTCATCAGTTTTGTACATAATAGTGTGCAAGTCTTTTAACATTTTAGCCTTATTTGTGAGATTCAAGCAAACTAGTGTTGGGCAAGTTAGCTAACTCTACTTGATATCATAAAACATGCTAACAAGGCTAATATTCGTTTTTACATTATGCCAGTCTCACTTTGGTTGCTTTAGATGTATTTACCACAATGTACATTGTAATATCCATAAATTCTAATCAAAATAACTTGAATTAAATAAATATTTTACTTTTATGAACAAAAAGCTGCAGAAGTTGAAAACATAGACTACATGTGATGCAATCATTGATAAAAATGCTAATTAAACCGTTAATAGGTGTTAGCATTTATGGATATTACAATGTACATTGTGGTAAATAAATCTAAGGCAACCAACGTGAGACTGACATAATGTAAAAACGAATATTAGCCTTGTTAGCTAACTCTACTTGATATCATAAAACATGCTAACTTGCCCAACACTAATTAGCTTGAATTTCACAAATAAGGCTAAAAGGTTAAAAGAGTTGCACACTATTATGTACAAAACGGATGAAAATATGTTTATACCTTGTTCAGATGACAGTGAAACCTCCTACAGATTCAGCCCAGACTGCTGCTGCTGCTGTGAGAGGTCCTTCTCCTACGTCATCGCCGACATTTTGGCGCCCCCTAGCGTTTCTATGCGGAAGTGAAAAGGTGCCACTTCAAAGCAGTTTTTTTAACATAATTCATCTGAACATGTCAAAATGAACACCTGAAATATTATAAACACATATTGTAGTTATATATTCTGGATAGCAGCATATTAAATTCTAGTACTACTTTAAAATTATACAGCTATCTCATATTTCGAATAACAAATATTTTTTTTTTTATCGTGTGTGGAGCAACTCATTTAGTCTCCACAGGGTCAGACGAAATGACCTTTAATTTTTATAAAGTTTAGGTCTGAAAATTACCATCTCTTGACGAGTCGATGACGTCACCTGCACTGTCCATTTCCGCCTTTTTTGCTGTAACCTGCCACTCAAACCCTTGTGTGCACTTCAAACAAATGCACACTTTGTAGAGGAGTGAAGGGGGCAGTGTGGGTATTGGGACAGGGCCCAAAACTAAATCAAATCCACAACATGACCGCCGGGGTCTAAGCACCAAACCTTAACCATGTTTCTGTACAGTATGGAATCGGGACAGACTCATTGCCAAGATACAATTCTAATAAAAAACATGCTTCAGCTGCGAAAGTTGTTTTCTTGAGATTGAAATGAGATATATAAAGTGCTGTAGCTAACCAGTCTGCCTGCGGGGCTTGTGTCTGAACATGACGTTTGATAAAGAGCCGTGGAGCTGAACGCAGAAGTGTGTGTACCGTATTCTCCTTTGAAACACATTTTTACATAATTATTGAGATTTCAAATGAATAAATTGGCTGCAGAGCAAGTTCTGAGTTCCCGGTTCTGTGATCTGTGATTGCTTTTCTGCTTTCATAAGTGTCAGAGAGATGAGGGTCCGGGGTCGGGCTGAGGATGGTGTCAAGGATTGTGTGTTTTAGGCGTTTCAGTCAGAGGCCACTTCATCCTCCTGATTCCAGTGTCCGCGCTCCTGGGAATGTCGGGAAAACATACAGATCAACTACAGATATCGCCCACACAGTCTCTCACCAGCATCTTCATCTCCTTCACTGAACGTTTAATTGCATAAGTTTGTTAGACATATTGGAGGAGGAAATACATCTCCAAATACATAATTATAATGCATTTGTTTTTTACAGCACTTTTCCAGATACTCAAAAACACCTCAGTATTTCTTCACTTCAAACACAGCGGCGATAAACTACTATTGTATCCACAGCTGCCCCGGGGCACACTGACAGAAGCGAGGCAACCAGTCCCACCACCACCAACCAATCACACACACACCAGACTCATTCTAATGTGGGGGAAGTGTCTTGCCAAAGGACACAACCACAGTTTGGCACTTTAAAGCTGCCCCACTGTGGCGCCTGGTTCCACTGACGCAAGCGTGACGGGGAGGAGGAGGGTTGCTGCAAGGACTGAAAGGCTCTGTTTAAATGCGGTAAATATTATCAGACGTAGTGACGCCTATCTCCACTGGTGAAACTAATGTGACATCACTTTTACCTTCTGTGGCTTTTTCAAAATGGCCGCGGGGGCTAGAAAATGTGAAAAAACACATTTGCGCATGTGTTAGCTGCACTAGCCCCATTCATTTAAGGAGTGCATTCAAAATTCCATAGCGACTCAACGAGACTGGTCCAAACAATACTCCCTGCAGCCTCGACAGCATCTGGAACGAAGATTTAGACCAAGAACCACTTTTGGACCAAGAGCAGCATGTCAGTGCGTGTGCTCATGGACCTTTTGGACCCGCCCACATGGTTCAGACTGACCCCTGAGAACCCTGTATTCTCGTCTGAATCAGCTACATCTCTATTGTGCTTCCAATGTTTCAGACGTCACCGGTTTCTCATTGAACTTTTGAGTTCTTTGACCACGGAGCGTCTCACTCTCTGGTCTACGATGTTTCCAAATCACTGCCATTAAACGCCCACTTTGCGCCCTGAGAAATGACCATTGACGCACCAGAGCGTGTGTCTGCAGACGGACGCTCAGACGTGGTCATTTCTGTCACGATAAATGTCTGTCTGACGTGTAATCGCTGTAAGTGAACGGAGGGAAAACAACAAAGCAATTTACGGGTCATTTTTGGCATTTCACATTTAGATACTGATAAGACAATGATATGGAAACACGATGGACGGAACAGAAATACAGCATTAGGCTTTTAATGACCCAGAAAAAAAAACAGGAAATGTGTAAATCTGCTGCAAAGTTTGTCTGGTTTTGAAAAAGGAGATTTGATTCCAACTTCATACATTAGTTTAAACCGACTGAGAGCTGATTGGCTGAATGAGGGTGGTCCTCTTGACAATACAGGAATGTGGAGTCCAGCGATGGAGAGCAAGGAACTCGTCATGAATTGTACGACTCAATTCCATGGATCTTAGTATTTTCTTGTCTCGGCCTGAATCACGACAAGAGTTTTCTCGGAGGACTTTGCACAAACTTTGAATTCACCGACACAGATCAGAGAATCAAACTTTAAACAAAAGAAATAAAACAGAAAACACATTTGTATTGGTCCATATGGGGGAAAGACTAATGTCCATAAATGTTGTTGAGATGTGAGAGAATAACGTGCCCCAGCTTTAAGCAGAGAGACTGACGATCAGACATAAAAGTAAAGAAATCTATACTGCCTATATCCCACGTTTTGGAGGCAGACTTCTTCAGAAACATGTGATGGTGCGACGGTGCGGTCTCTGGAGAAGTGAAAACCAAGTGTGAGCCAAGGTGAAGGCCCCCTCGTCTCGGTTCATTTCAATCGCCCTCGGAACCATCAACAGTTTCCCGCCGTAATTAAGCAGAACGAGCTGTCTTAAGAACCTTCTAAGTCCGACATGCCAAAACTCAGGCCCTTGGACCAATTGCAGCCCTCTGTACCAATTCATACGGCCTTCTGCTGCTAACACAAAGTCGCCATTGAGGCACTTTGACAGTGTAATCCAGCCAACTGTCAGCTCCACCAACACAGTCATGCTACAGCCAGTCCTTGTTGTAAATCTCAGACTCTCTGGAATCCAGTCGTTGCCTCTTTTGTTATTTACTGATGTTTGTTTTATGATTGTGTCACAACATTCTAAATAAAATGCAGCTGTGGATCAATGCGGACGTGTATAACTCATTTTAGATTCCAGAATCCAGCTCCAATCCATCCATCCATCCATCCATTTTCTTCCGCTTCATCCGTTGCCGGGTCGCGGGGGCAGCAGTCTAAGCAGAGACGCCCAGACTTCCCTATCCACACACACCTCCTCCAGCTCGTCCGGGGGGACTCCAAGGCGTTCCCAGGCCAGCTGAGAGACATAGTCCCTCCAGCATGTCCTGGGTCTTCCCCGGGGCCTCCTCCCGGTGGGACATGCCCGGAACACCTCCCCAGGGAGGCGTCCAGGAGGCATCCGGAACAGATGCCCGAGCCACCTCAACTGGTTCCTCTCGACATGGAGTAGCAGCGGTTCTACTCCGAGCTCCTCCCGTGTGACTGAGCTCCTCACCCTATCTCTAAGGGAGCGCCCAGCCACTCTGCGGAGGAAGCTCATTTCGACCGCTTGTATCCGCGATCTTGTTCTTTCGGTCATTACCCAAAGCTCATGACCATAGGTGAGGGAGGGGACGAAGATTGACCGGTAAATTGAGAGCTTTGCCTTTCGGCTCAGCTCCCTCTTTACCACAACGGTCCGATACAGCGACCGCATCACTGCGCACGCTGCACCGATCCGCCTGTCAATCTCACGCTCCATCCTTCCCTCACTCGTGAACAAGACCCCGAGATACTTGAACTCCTCCACTTGAGGAAGGGCCTCTCCTCCCACCCGGAGAGGGCAAGGCACCTTTTTCCGGTCGAGCACCATGGCCTCAGATTTGGAGGTGCTGATTCTCATCCCAGCCGCTTCACACTCGGCTGCAAACCGTCCCAGTGCATGTTGTAGGTCCTGGTTCGTTGGAGCCAACAGGACAACATCGTCTGCAAACAGCAGAGATGAAATCCTGTGGTCCCCAAACCGGACCCCCTCCGACCCTTGGCTGCGCCTAGAAATTCTGTCCATGAATACAGTGAACAGAATCGGTGACAAAGGGCAGCCCTGGCGGAGGCCAACATGCACCGGGAACAGGTCTGACTTACTGCCGGCAATGCGAACACAGCTCTGGCTCCGGTCATACAGGGACCGGACGGCCCTCAGCAGAGGACCCCGGACCCCCCAAAGGACACCCCGGGGAACACGGTCGAACGCCTTCTCCAAATCCACAAAGCACATGTGGACAGGTTGGGCGAACTCCCATGAACCCTCGAGTATCCGATGGAGAGTGTAGAGCTGGTCCAGTGTTCCACGGCCGGGACGAAAATCACACTGCTCCTCCTGAATCCGAGATTCGACCATCGGCCGTAACCTCCTCTCCAGTACCTTGGAGTAAACCTTACCAGGGAGGCTGAGGAGTGTGATCCCACGATAATTGGAACACACCCTCCGGTCCCCCTTCTTGTAGAGAGGGACCACCACCCCGGTCTGCCACTCCATTGGCACCGCCCCCGATCGCCACGCGATGTTGCAGAGACGTGTCAGCCAAGACAGTCCTACAACATCCAGAGACTTTAGATAGTCAGGACGGATCTCATCCACTCCCGGCGCCTTGCCACCAAGGAGGCTGCCAACCACCTTGGTGACCTCTGCCAGGGTGACAGAAGTATCCGCCCCAACATCCTCAGCCTCTGCCTCCGGAGCGGAGGACGTGACGGGGGGATTGAGGAGAACCTCAAAGTATTCCTTCCACCGTCCGACAATATCCCCGGTCGAGGTCAGCAGCTCACCCCCCGCACCGTACACGGTGTTGGCAAAGAACTGCTTCCCCCTCCTGAGGCGCCGGACAGTTTGCCAGAATCGCTTCGAGGCCGACCGATAGTCATGCTCCATGGACTCTCCGAATTCCTCCCAGTCCCGGGTTTTTGCCTCTGCAACAGCCCGGGCCGCGGCACGCTTGGCCTGCCGGTACTGGACAGCTGCCTCAGGAGTCCCCCGAACCATCATGGCTCGATAGGACTCCTTCTTCAGCCTGACGGCATCCCTTACTGCCGGTGTCCACCACCGGGTTCGGGGGTTGCCGCCGGGACCAGCACCAGAGACCTTGCGACCACAGCTACGAGCCGCCGCATCGGCGATAGAAGAAGAGAACATGGTCCACTCAGACTCAATATCCCCCTCCTCCGCCGGGACCTGGGAGAAGCTCTCCCGGAGGTGTGAGTTGAAAGTCCGTCTGACAGGGGTCTCAGCGAGACGTTCCCAGCAGACCCTCACTACACGCTTGGGTCTGCCAGGTCTGACCGGCTTCTTCCCCTGCCAGCGGATCCAACTCACGACCAGGTGGTGATCGGTTGACAGCTCCGCCCCTCTCTTTACCCGAGTGTCCGAAACACGCGGCCGAAGGTCAGATGATACGACAACAAAGTCGATCATCGACCTCCGGCCTAGGGTGTCCTGGTGCCACGTGCACTGGTGGACACCCTTGTGCTCAAACATGGTGTTCGTGATGGACAAACCGTGACTAGCACAGAAGTCCAACAACTGAACACCACTCGGGTTCAGATCAGGGGGGCCATTCTTCCCGATCACCCCTCTCCAAGTGTCACTGGCGCTTCCCACATGGGCGTTAAAGTCCCCCAGGAGAATGACGGAGTCCCCGGGCGGTGCACCGTCCAGTACCCCTCCCAAGGACTCCGGGAAGGCCGAGTACTCTGCACTGCTGTTAGGCCCGTAGGCCGTCACAACAGTGAGAGACTTGTCCCCCACCCGAAGGCGGAGGGACGCGACCCTCTCATTCACCGGGGAGAACTCCAACACGTGGCGGCTGAGATGGGGGGCAATGAGTATGGCCACCCCAGCTCGCCGCCTTTCCCCGCGAGAAACACCAGAAAAGTGGAGCGTCCAACCCCTCTCAAGGAGTTGGGTTCCAGAGCCCAAGCTGTGTGTGGAGGTGAGGCCGACTATCTCTAGTCGGTACCTCTCGACCTCCCCCACAAGCTCGGGCTCCTTCCCCCCCAGTGAGGTGACGTTCCACGTCCCAAGAGCCAGATGTTGGGTGTGCGGACTGGGTCGCCGAGGTCTCCGCCTTCGACTGCTGCCCAGTCCTCTCTGCACCGAGCCGCCAGGGACCCCTCTGCGGGTGGTGGGCCCACAGGAGGGACTGCCCACGTCGTCCTTTCGGGCTGAGCCCGGCCGGGCCCCGTGGGCTAAGGCCCGGCCACCAGGCGCTCGCATTCGAGCCCCGACCCCAGGCCTGGCTCCAGGGTGGGGCCCCGGCTGCGCCATGCCGGGCGACGTCACGGTTCTTCTTTTCGTGCTGTCCATGTTGGCTTCTGACTGCTCTTCGTCTGACTCGTCACCTGAGACCTGTCTGCCATGGGAGACCCTACCAGGGGCATGAAGCCCCAGACAGCATAGCTCCCAGGATCATCCGAGTACTCAAACTCCCCCACCACGTTAAGGTGGCAGTCCAGGGGGGAGCTCCAATCCAGATTTTTAAATCCAGGTTGTTGGCCCCAGGTCAAGTCTGTTGAACTAAAGTGGCCCTTAAAAATAGGAAGACAAAATTAGCTTTTTACATTTGAATAGAAATACACTTTCATAGATAAATAGACTTTTTTACAGAGGGATTGCAACACCTCTAAGTCCAATAGTCTCCCCCCCCACACCCCCACACCCCCACTCCCTGCACTCACAGATAACAGGTCGGACACCCCCCCCACATACAAACACTTTAAACAAGTCCTTCATTACGAGCAGCAGCGCTCCTCGCCCCAGGACAGGCGAGTTCAGCGAGTGTGGCACAGATCTGTTCTTTACCGCCGCCGTAACCTGTCCTTAAAGCTACGGCGCTAAATCACACCGGCGCTTAGCTCGACTCACTTAAACGCTAATGAGAACGGCTTATAGAGAGTGATTCATGGAGCTGAGGAGGAAACCAGCAAAGCAAAACAAAGCCACATTGTGTCCTTGATTTACTGGCGTCGGGCCGAGAACGAGAGGCCGAGAGAAGAGGAAGAAAGGCCAATAATTACTACAAGACTGTGCCGAGAGGGAGACTAACACCTGGATTTATGAGTAGAAAAGCGGCTTTTTAGCGCGGCAAAATTGACTTTTTCTCACTTTCTATAGATGTTTTCCTTGTTAGTTACAGACTCACAGTTGTTTTACAGCGATTCACACAAAATACAACTATTGGTCTTCCTCTGACCAGCGAGGCCACAGTCACACGGCCAGACTCAGGTCTAAACTTGGGGAGGCAGCGTTTCAGATTTATGAAGCTAAAGTCTGGAGCAGTCTTACAGAAAATGTGAGGCTAGCAGTCTTACGGAGAATGTCTCTAAGCTCCATCAGTATCCTTTTGGTAATCACTTCTTTAAAACCCACTTTTAGCAAATTGCCTTCCTATATCTGTCTGTTTGAAACTATACATGTATTTTAAACTTCCACATTGTCTTTGTTTTTTCTTCCTTGTTGTTAGTCTGCTTTTATTTCCTGTATTATGATTTTTATTGCTTTGCTGTTCAGCGCTTTGAAAACCCTATTATAAATATTATTAACATCCAAATCCAGGTTAAATCAGTGTGGGTGGGTCCCGGCTCAAAAGTTGCCAAAATGTTGTGCGCTGACATGCTGCAGTACCACCCCGGGCCAATGGGGGTGGTAAAGACCATCCTGGGGTCTTTACAGGATGGTCCAAAAGTTGGCTCTTGTCCCAAAGCTCCGTTCCACATGTGTGTCAAAGCTGCGGGGGGTGTTTTTGTCTAGTTTAGTTGTTGTGAATTTTTGAAGTCACTTGTTTAAATGAATGGAGCTGCGCCGGCTGACGCATGCGCAGTTTTTTCACAATTTTCTTGTGGGCGGGACCACTCACGGCCATTTTGGATAGCTCCAGTAGAGCACATTTTTTAGCCCATTTGTTTGAAAGGCCGAGATACTCTGTCCGTTAAATACAGTTCTGTACAGCTGTGCCACAACTGAGGGACTGTAGCTTCACTCGTTTTAACGCACTGTGATTATTTAGGATTTTATTTCTGTTGTTTTGTTCCGCACATTGAGTTGCCTCGTGTATGAACGATGCTATACAAATAAACTTGTCTGGCCATGGACTTTCTACTTCAGAAAATAATAAATAACATATGTACCTAACGCTTTTCTCATTGTGCTTCCACCACTTTTTTCTGACTCTTTTTGAGAATAATGGAGCATTCTGATTATATTTATATTTTGGGGCTAGTGCATTTGCGGCGGTTTATGACTTTACAAACCACAGACACGCCGCATTCGAACAGGACTAAGATCTCAGACGTCCTCCGGGATCATCACAAATTACCAGAAGTGCGCCGGCCCCGTGTGAATAGGACTTAACTCTATGAAAACAAACTCTCAAGCGTTCGTTTCCATACATCATCTTGAAGAAACTAGAGCCGGCAGCTGCAGCAATTTCAACCCAGACGCCTTCAATTCATCCCCACTAAACACACAACAAACAAACTCACGCTGCGTTTCCAATCCCACAGATTTGTGACTCGACTCCGACTCGACCTCTCGCCCACGACGCCCCGACACAACATCCCTCATTGAGAAACGGTGTCATTTTTACTTTCCTTCTCCGCCTTTCTCCACGTTACCTTGGACCTTTTGGGAGACATTCATTTACAGCAACAGCCCTCCGTGTCTAACCTTTCGCCGCGCCAAAACCTGTTCCCGCTGAGTTTGCCTTGTTAAAAACACAGTAATGGAAAGAGGTTTTACGTGGCATAGTTGGATGTTGTGTTGGGCTGCCTCGGTCTTTTTTCTTTATGCCCTTTCGTTCGCTGCCAGATACAGGATAAATAAAGCTGAATTTATGTAATACCTCGTGGAGCCCGGTGGCGCCCGGGCCATGATATGCCTTCACAGACCAAAGGACAGGCTTGAATGCTTGAGTGGCGTTGTACCTATTAAATGTGCTGCTTTGGAAAGAGAAAAATGCTTACTTTGATTTCCCCCAGGCTTCGGGCTTTCTGAGCGGAATAAAAAAGCTCCCGAAGCAGAGAGAGACGGATCCTGCCGGAGATGGAACGGAATGAAAGCAGATTGGTGATCAAAGGTTAAGGTAAACTTGTGTTGTCCAAAAATAAGCTGTTGTTGTATGTGTTTGGCTCGAGGCCCCTGGGGTTAAGTATGTCCAGGAGACACGGGGAGAACATGCAAAAATAACATGTATGGTGTGCAAAGTCAAGGGGCTTATTTCAGTGGTGTCTCAAGACTGATTAAAGTTTTTGTTCAGAGGTGTTTTAGTTCTGGATTAGTCCTGCTTTAGTCCTGCTTTAGTCCTACATTAGACCTGCTTTGGTCTTGCTTTAGACCTACTTTAGGTCTGCTTTAGTCCTGCGTAGGTCTGCTTTAGACCTGCTTTAGGTCTGCCTTAGTCCTGCTTTAGACCTGCTTTAGATCTACTTTAGGTCTGCTTTAGTCCTGCTTTAGGTCTGCTTTAGACCTGCTTTAGACCTGCTTTAGGTCTGCTTTAGTCCTGCTTTAGACCTGCTTTAGACCTGCTTTAGTCCTGCTTTAGTCCTGCTTTAGACCTGCTTTAGTCCTGCTTTAGACCTGCTTTAGTCCTGCTTTAGACCTGCTTTAGACCTGCTTTAGTCTCTGCTTTAGACCTGCTTTAGACCTGCTTTAGTCTTGCTTTAGTCCTGCTTTAGTCCTGCTTTAGATTTGCTTTGGTCCTACTTTAGACCTGCTTTAGATCTGGATTCAATCATTTAGACCTAATTTAGACCTGCTTTAGTCCTGCTTTAGACCCACTTTAGTCCTGCTTTAGACCCGCTTCAGTCCTGCTTTAGTCCTGCTTTAGACCCGCTTCAGTCCTGCTTTAGTCCTGCTTTAGATCTATAGAAAATGCATGTTACAGTAAAAGCCGTGTTAAAGGGTTAGCCAGTAGGAGTTAGAAACAGAACGATTCCAACAGAAGGGACGGGGGGACGTTTCTGATGTCATAATCACGGACATGGGCGGAGCCAAAACAATTCAGTATTAATCTAAGTTTTGCCCTAAATCTTGCGTAATCTCTGCATTTTCATGACATCTCGCCGTAAACTTCATCTCCATCTGTTCCTGGTAAATGTGATAGTGCAGAGAGCCAGTGCGGCTGCAGCGGCGTGTGGGTGGTTTCCAAACACTTTGAATAAAACAAAGAAGTGGCTCCAATGCCCCGAAGATAAGACGAACAAAAGCACAAGTCAGGATTTAGTTTGCACATTAAAGTGGAAGCCGGAGTGAAGCCGCGGAGGGAAAAACGCTGACTTCGGAACAAAGACCCGTGAAAATTGATTAAGTTTTGTGGAATTGTGGAAATGTGTCGAGCGCCGGCGACAAATGTAAATAAAAAAAACAGCAGCGAAAGACGAGGAGCTTCTTTAAAAGAGCTCTACAGCAACGGCTCGGCAAAAATGATGTTTTTAATCTCAAAATGAGTTTGTTTTATCTTAATCTGAGGTTTTTAATCTTAATTTGAGGTTTCTAAATCTGAATCTGAGGTTTTTAAATCTTGAGGTTTTTTAATCTTAATCTGAGGTATTTTAATCGTAATCTGAGGCTATTTAATCTTAATCTTACATATTTAATTTAAGAATGTAATCTTTATTTATATACAGCCTTTCACAGACCAGAGTCACAAAGCGGTTTACAATTGTTATTTTAATCTTATTCTGAGGTTTATTAATCTTAATCTGATGTTTATTAATCTTAGTCTGAGTTTTGTTTTAATCTTAATCTTAATCTAAGGTTTATAAATCTTAATCTGAGGTTTTTATCAGATGTTTTTTTTATTTATCTTAACCTGATGTTGTTTTTTCAAAATCTTGAATCTGCTATTTTTAATCTTGACTCATTGACTCTGACTGTAGCTCTGGATGTAGCGCTAACGTCCCTGGTGTTTGAACACGACGTCGCTCTGAAAGCGTCCCATTGAAATGAACGAGCGCAGTGCGTTTCTGTGATTTTTATTATTTTTTTCTGGTCTTGTGTTAAGTGCTGAAATTGAAGTTGAAATTCTGAAAACTAAAGAGTTCAATCATGTCAATAAAAGCTTTTATAGTGGTTGGAAATGTGGTGTGGAGCTAAGCCGGGCAGGCCCTGGTTAGTGCTGTGATGGGAGACCTCGGGGAACAGCAGGTGCCACAGTGGGGCGGCTGTAAAGTGCCAAACTGTGGTTGTGTCCTTAGGCAAGACACTTCCCCCACATTAGAATGAGTCTGGTGTGTGTGAATGGTTGGTGGTGGTGGGAGGGGCCGATGGCACAGACTGGTTGCCTCGCTTCTGTCAGTGTGCCCCAGGGCAGCTGTGGCTACAGTAGTAGTTTATCCCCACTGTGTTTGTAGTGAAAGAATAATGACGTGAAGAGACTTTGAGTGTCCAGAAAAGCGCTATATAAAACTGAATTATTAGGATTATTATTATTATTATTCCTAAATGAAAGCATGTGTGTACAATCAAACACGCTCCAGTGTCAGAGAACTCATAATGATATATTTCTTTGTGATTAGTGTCAGATGGAGCGAGAGCATCTGACACGTGGAGAACGAGCAGCTGGTTCTCGTGCAGTGAGATCAGTTTCATAATCGCACATGAGCCCCCTGGACACCGGGGGCAGTGCTGAGCAGATGCACTGAGGCTGCAGGTCCCACAGCGCCCAGTGACAGGTGGAGTGAGAGCAGGCGAGATGAAGACGAGATTGACAATCTGTCTTTGTGCTGGAAAGAGAGAGATATTTAGAGAGAGAGGTAGATAAAGAGACAGAGGGGGAGAGAGAGAGATAGAGAGAGAGAAAGAGAGCAGCAGCGTTTTGAATGTACAGCCTGTTACAGTAGTCCAACCTACTGAGGCTGTAGACCCAGGACTGAGGCCGTAGACCCAGGACTGAGGCCGTAGACCCAGGACTGAGGCCGTAGACCCAGGACTGAGGCCGTAGACCCAGGACTGAGGCCGTAGACCCAGGACTGAGGCCGTAGACCCAGGACTGAGGCCGTAGACCCAGGACTGAGGCTGTAGACCCAGGACTGAGGCCGTAGACCCAGGACTGAGGCTGTAGACCCAGGACTGAGGCCGTAGACCCAGGACTGAGGCCGTAGACCCAGGACTGAGGCCGTAGACCCAGGACTGAGGCCGTAGACCCAGGACTGAGGCCGTAGACCCAGGACTGAGGCCGTAGACCCAGGACTGAGGCCGTAGACCCAGGACTGAGGCTGTAGACCCAGGACTGAGGCCGTAGACCCAGGACTGAGGCTGTAGACCCAGGACTGAGGCTGTAGACCCAGGACTGAGGGTGTAGACCCAGGACTGAGGCTGTAGATCCAGGACTGAGGCTGTAGACCCAGGACTGAGGCTTTAGACCCAGGACTGAGGCTTTAGACCCAGGACTGAGGCTGTAGACCCAGGACTGAGGCTGTAGACCCAGGACAGAGGCTGTAGATCCAGGACTGAGGCCGTAGATCCAGGACTGAGGCTGTAGACCCAGGACTGAGGCTGTAGACCCAGGACTGAGGCTGTAGACCCAGGACTGAGGCTGTAGACCCAGGACTGAGGCTGTAGACCCAGGACTGAGGCTGGCTCTTTAAATACCCTCTCCTCTGCTTTGCAAAAGTGAGAGTTTGTGATGTCAGAAAAGTTTCCATGCGGTTTGCAGCGTACGCCACATGTCTCGGCCTCGTAGCCGCCTGTCACGCGCCTTTGTTCCATTATTTCTGAGGCCGCACTCTTTCCTAACCTCTCGCTCACGTCTCGCATTTACGTCCTTTTTGATTGCGGCCGCAGCAGCACCTGCCGCTCTCTCTCTCTTTCTCTTTCTCCCTCTCCCTCTCTCTCTCTCCAAAAACAAGGGGAGAGCGCAGTCTGTATTCTGTGTGAAGTGGGATCAGAGCGGCTCCTACATAAATGAATGAATAAACAGCCCACACGCACAGCGGCGCGCTCCTGATGCAACAACAAAGCAACGCCGTGGCTCCTGGATAGACTTCTGCGGCAACGGTTCACACGCTAATTAGCATGTGAGGAAGTCTCTCGCTGGACATGTTTTATGGTATGTACACTGTAAAAAAAGGATGGGAAATAAGAAAAGCATCGCTGAAAAAATGTGTCTTAATTTGAGCACATTCTGACTGAGCCTAAAAGAAGCAGTGTGTAAACGTGTGGTCAAAAGTGGTACTGCAGCCTCTCCCACTCTCCCTGACTCAGGTTGCCAGATATGCAGACGAATCCAGCTGGGACCATAACAGCTGAATAGACAAGAGTTTTGTCAACAGCAAATTAGACCCAGGACTGAGGCTGTAGACCCAGGACTGAGAATGTAGACCCAGGACTGAGGCTGTGGATCCAGGACTGAGGCTGTAGACCCAGGACTGAGAATGTAGACCCAGGACTGAGGCTGTAGATCCAGGACTGAGGCTGTAGACCCAGGACTGAGAATGTAGACCCAGGACTGAGAATGTAGACCCAGGACTGAGAATGTAGACCCAGGACTGAGGCTGTAGACCCAGGACTGAGGCTGTAGACCCAGGACTGAGGCTGTAGATCCAGGACTGAGGCGGTGGATCCAGGACTGAGGCTGGATATCCTGATTATTGACATTCTTTAGTCAATACTCATGAAAATGTCAATAACTTTTGGCATTTTCACAAGAATAATAACTTTTTACTGTGACTCCTTCTGTCTCCTGGCGATGAGTTTGCACGTGGACCATTGGCGAGGCAAGTTTATTTGTATAAAACTCACAAAAGAGATTTAAAATCCAATTTCATGGCAACAATTATCCACGATTACAGCACTGGTAAAAAAAAAAAGAACAAGAAAAAAACAACTCACAAAAACCTTTTCAAACAGAACCTTCATATCCTCCTCCAGGCCTTTCGATGTGGAGTTTGCATATTCTCCCCGTGTCTGCGTAGGTTTCCTCCAGGTGCTCCGGTTTCCCCTACCGCTAAAAACACACACAATAGGTCTGAATGCAGGGGTCTCGCTCCTGTCATCACCGCACGGAGAGAAAGATATCTAAACTCTCAGTTGTGAAGCGCTTTGGGGGTGACCTGTAAAACGCGCTACATAAATAAACATGGCTCCCTACGTCTTACTGACTCGCACAGGGCGAGGCGGAGGCAGGGGAGGTTCTGTAAGTGTCGCAACGTTGGGCTGAGGTTGCACAAAGAGTTGCAGCAAATGAGCGCGATCAGATCTGTCACAGCGCGATCTAAATGAATAATAAAATACATGTTGGTGGCAGAGCTTGATCACAGTAATAAAGGCGGGCGTGGAGTGTCGGATGGATGTGTTTCTCCGGGCGCTACGGGCGGTTGCCAACCACTGTGATATAAATGATAGGTAATTTGACACAGGGAAAAATATGCGCAGGGAATGAATTATTTACCTCCATCCGTCTTCGTTGGGAGCTCGGCTGAGGGGTTGGGAACGCAGAGATGGGAGTCACTAAAGAGGAGGCTTTAAGGAAGACTTTTCTCTTTCTCAAATGTGGTCCGGAGAAGAGTTACTTTGGCGTTTCAGGATTTGGAATGTCAAGTTGTTTAGTCATTTGTTTATTTTGTTTTTCAAATTTGTATCAGGACAAATGCCTAATGGTCTGACTGTCTTTTTTCTTGAGTACTGTCCGTGTACTATCAGAGAGACCAGAGAGAGACCAGAGAGAGACCAGAGAGAGACCAGAGAGAGATCAGAGAGAGACCAAAGAGAGACCAGAGAGAGACCAGAGAGAGACCAGAGAGAGACCAGAGAGAGACTAGAGAGAGACCAGAGAGAGACCAGAGAGAGACCAGAGAGAGACTAGAGAGGGACCAGAGAGAGACTAGAGAGAGACCAGAGAGACCAGAGAGAGACCAGAGAGACCAGAGAGAGACCAGAGAGAGACTAGAGAGAGACCAGAGAGAGACCAGAGAGAGACCAGAGAGACCAGAGAGAGACCAGAGAGAGACTAGAGAGAGACCAGAGAGAGACTAGAGAGAGACCAGAGAGACCAGAGAGAGACCAGAGAGACCAGAGAGAGACCAGAGAGAGACTAGAGAGAGACCAGAGAGAGACTAGAGAGAGACCAGAGAGATCAGAGAGAGACCAGAGAGAGACCAGAGAGAGACCAGAGAGAGAGACCAGAGAGATCAGAGAGAGACCAGAGAGACCAGACAGAGACTAGAGAGAGACCAGAGAGAGACCAGAGAGACCGGAGAGAGACTAGAGAGAGACCAGAGAGAAACCAGAGAGAGACCAGAGAGACCAGAGAGAGACTAGAGAGAGACTAGAGAGAGACCAGAGAGAGACCAGAGAGAGACCAGAGAGACCAGAGAGAGACCAGAGAGAGACTAGAGAGAGACCAGAGAGAGACTAGAGAGAGACCAGAGAGACCAGAGAGAGACCAGAGAGACCAGAGAGAGACCAGAGAGAGACTAGAGAGAGACCAGAGAGAGACTAGAGAGAGACCAGAGAGATCAGAGAGAGACCAGAGAGAGACCAGAGAGAGAGACCAGAGAGATCAGAGAGAGACCAGAGAGACCAGACAGAGACTAGAGAGAGACCAGAGAGAGACCAGAGAGACCGGAGAGAGACTAGAGAGAGACCAGAGAGAAACCAGAGAGAGACCAGAGAGACCAGAGAGAGACTAGAGAGAGACCAGAGAGAGACCAGAGAGAGACCTGAGAGAGACTAGAGAGAGACCAGAGAGAAACCAGAGAGAGACCAGAGAGACCAGAGAGAGACTAGAGAGAGACTAGAGAGAGACCAGAGAGAAACCAGAGAGAGACCAGAGAGACCAGAGAGAGACTAGAGAGAGACCAGAGAGAGACTAGAGAGAGACCAGAGAGAGACTAGAGAGAGACCAGAAAGAGAAACCAGACAGATACCAGAAAGAGAGAGACCAGAGTGAGAATAGAGCTCAGTTTCTTGTCTTTTAAAACAAACATATTGTTTATGAATTTGTTTTAGTAATGTCTACACTTACATGATAGACATTGTATCTAGCTACATACAGTGACAACTTGTAATTTTCTAAACAAAAAAACAAAAAAAGTATCCCTCCCCTTTGGTGGCAGGAGTCGGACTTCTTCTCCTTCTCCTTCTTCTCCTTCTCCTCCGTCTCCTTCTTCTTCTCCATCCTCTCCTTCTTCTCCTTTTCCTCTTCCTTCTCCTCCTCCTTCTCCTTCTCCTCTTCCTTCTCCTCCTCCTTCTCCTTCTCCTTCTCCTTCTCCTTCTCCTTCTCCTTCTTCTGTAAACACAGCCGTCCGTCGCCCTAATTGCTCTGATTGTCCCCTGATCCGGGCGCTGTAATTGCACAGATGGTCTTCCTCCCTTCTTCTTCTTCTTCTGTAATAAAGAAACGTCCCGCCTGTGATTGACTGACACAGGCAGAACAAGCGCCTCCGCCGTCAGGAAGCTGCCTACATGAATGCGTAATGGCGGCTGCCTGTTTGCCGTCTGGGGTCTTTCCAAACGGTGTTGGCGGAAAAGCGAAGTGGGGCTATATGCATAAAGCGGCTTTGATTGACTGCTGATGAAGTGGGGGCAGATCACTGGGGTAAACTACTGTATAATGGAAAGGTTTCTTATTGACAGCTCGCCGATAAAATTCATCTCTACATCCGGAGATTCCCTCAAGGCGGATAAACAAGGCGCTCCGCAGAGACCCGGAGTAATGCAATAAATCAAGGTTTAATAACGTTAGCTTGTGTTCGTCTGAGAGCGCCAGTCTGCTCCTCTAACTGCGCCAAAAGGAAAATACTCATAATTCCCCAGTTTTATACAGTTATACAAATATCCCTGAAGTTTCACTGTTGAAAACTGAATGGGGGCGATTCATGAGCAAAAAGAAATGAACTCTTTTTGAATAATCTACGGTGGCTCTAGCCTGGTCTTACCACACCATAGTACTCATTTTATTTGGTACTAAAGTCTGGATTTGCTGCATTGACTCCATTAAATAACAGGTGGGAGGGGTTAACTCCTTTTGCAGATTGGATCTGAGTTTACTGTCACGTATGTAATGAGCCCGAGTGTGTTGCTAGCTTTAGCATTTAGCCTAGCTTTAGCCATCTCCTTTGCCACTAACGGAGCCCGTGGGGAGTAGAGCCACAACATCTTTGCTTCAATGACATTTACTAAACATTCCTCTTGCTCCGGCTTCAGTTTCTTGATATTTGGATTGAACCAGAACAGATTATTTTACTATCACATTCTCCGACAAACTACAACCAGCAAATTCAGCACAAACTCTTGACGTCACCGACACCGACCTACAACCCCCGCCTCCCCCACTCTCTGATTGGTCGGAGGAGATTCAACCGAGGAAACTGCAGCCACTAGGATCAGACCCAGACGTACATGTAGGAAATGATCATGGACCAGAGTTTACACATGGTAAGACCAGACGTACATGTAGGAGATGATCATGGACCAGAGTTCAGACCAGGCTACAGTGGCTCCATAGGGATGTGCTTTGACAACTGGGAGAGGGAAGAAAGGATGTATTTTTCACAATCTATATTTATATTTATTTATATACAGTTATCTGCTGAAGCGGTTTGCTCTGTGTAAGAGTAAAAGCCTGTGAGAGATGGAGAATTAGTACAAGCAAGATCAAACCAAGAGTAAAAGATTCATGCAGCTGCAATCTGGGACAATCTACCTGAAAATGTGAGACAGGCTTCTTCTCTGACATTTTTTTAAGAAGATAGATGGACTGGTTTGGACCATTTTCATTGCTCTGGTCCAAAGTAAAATGCTGATCTTTCTGATTGGTGAAACGGTGGAGGGCGGGACATCGAAATGAAAACAATAACAAGATTTAGAGGCTGGAAAAGTAATTTAGAAATTCAAATATCTCTGAACTACTGTTATCAGTTAAAGAAGTATTGGAAAAGAGCAGTTTATTGTTATGACAGATTAGGGCCCTTTAATGATGACAGATTAGGGCCCTTAAATGATGACAGATTAGGGCCCTTTAATGATGACAGATTAGGACCCTTTAATGATGACAGATAAGAGCCCTTTAATGATTACAGATTAAGGCCCTTTAATGACGACAGATTAGGGCCCTTTAATGATGACAGATTAGGGCCCTATAATCACGACAGATTAGGGCCCTTTAATGATGACAGATTAGGGCCCTTTAATGATGACAGATTAGGGCCCTTTAATGATGACGGATTAGGGCCCTTTAATGATGACAGATTAGGGCCCTTTAATGATGACAGATTAGGGCCCTTAAATGATGACAGATTAGGGCCCTTTAATGATGACAGATTAGAACCCTTTAATGATGACAGATAAGAACCCTTTAATGATTACAGATTAAGGCCCTTTAATGACGACAGATTAGGGCCCTTTAATGATGACAGATTAGGGCCCTATAATCACGACAGATTAGGGCCCTTTAATGATGACAGATTAGGGCCCTTTAATGATGACAGATTAGGGCCCTTTAATGATGACAGATTAGGGCCGTTTAATGATGACAGATTAGGGCCCTTTAATGATGACAGATTAGAGCCCTTTAATGATGACAGATTAGGGCCCTTTAATGATGACAGATTAGAGCCCTTTAATGATGACAGATTAGGACCCTTTAATGATGACAGATAAGAGCCCTTTAATGATGACAGATTAGGGCCCTTTAATGATGACAGATTAGGGCCCTTTAATGATGACAGATTAGGGCCCTTAAATGATGACAGATTAGGGCCCTTTAATGATGACAGATTAGGACCCTTTAATGATGACAGATAAGAACCCTTTAATGATTACAGATTAAGGCCCTTTAATGACGACAGATTAGGGCCCTTTAATGATGACAGATTAGGGCCCTATAATCACGACAGATTAGGGCCCTTTAATGATGACAGATTAGGGCCCTTTAATGATGACAGATTAGGGCCCTTTAATGATGACAGATTAGGGCCGTTTAATGATGACAGATTAGGGCCCTTTAATGATGACAGATTAGAGCCCTTTAATGATGACAGATTAGGGCCCTTTAATGATGACAGATTAGAGCCCTTTAATGATGACAGATTAGGACCCTTTAATGATGACAGATAAGAGCCCTTTAATGATGACAGATTAGGGCCCTTTAATGACGACCGATTAGGGCCCTTTAAACCATGACTCCATACATTATTATTTTCCGCTCCACACTTCTTACGTAAACAATATCTTACTAAAAAAACACAACGAGATGTGAAGTCACTGAACTGTTCCCATGGCGATTGTGAAAATCAGACAACACAAACATTGCGTTGTTTTTGTGGTGTGTTGTCGGCGGCTGCAGCTGCATTAAAACAATGTCAGAAATCTTTTAAATCCATGAAAAGACGTCACATTTCACGCTCAGACGTGTCCGAACAAACAGAAGCGAGTTTGTATCGATCCTTTCAAATTCAATACGGCTCTTAATATAAAAACAAGCGCTCGGTGAAACAACACGGCTCCTGCAAACGCACTTTAATGTGTTGTTCTCTGCCGATGATGAGGATGTGAGGATGAAGGGGAAGTGGGGATTTCATAATGTATGTGGAAAAGAAGGACTTTGACCAAAGAAAAGCGCCTCGGAGAGTTCGGGAGAGTGCGGCTGCAGCTGAACACCGTCTTTGCCTTTGCTGTGGTTTAGTCCAGTTTACAGATGTTCTCAGTGGTTTTGGTGCATTTCTCAGACTTAAAGTTCTCACAAATGAGTTCAACCTCCACAACACTGAGCCATGTGTGACATCATCGCAGCAGTTTCGCCTTTCAACAGATAACAAATGCTTTTGTTCATGTATCCGTTACTTTCATACAATTCTCTGCTGTTTTAAAACATTATCATTTGCCTCTGTCCTGTCAGTCAGAATGAAACATACTTATCACTTCTGAATAGTCTTTCTCTATAAAACCAAAAATCCTCATTTAATCGCTTTAGTATCACATACAACTAGTTCAAAATAAAAATCTGTCAAACTCATTTCATACATTCCTTCCACAGTTTCCGAGTCTTCGCTGCTCTTCGTCCTCGTCTCTTCTGCATCGGTCGCTCAGAGACATTAGACTTTTATGGAGGACATTTTCCTCCATAACTCTGAATCAGTTACACAGAAACACAGCAGCAGGTCTTCAGACCGACCAAATCACGTTCAATATAGGTATTCTAGAGAGGACATATCAGAGAATATTATTATTTTAAAGATAAATACAGCGTCTGGTCGTGTGGTGATGGATGTCCTCGTGGTTTTCTCAGATTTGTTTTTAGAAGGATTGAAGCATGTTTGAGCAGATTTACAGACTCCAGAGATTCCCAAATAGACGGACAGGGTTGGTCTGCTGCTGTGGGCTGTGGCTTCTTGTGTCTGAGACTGGCAACTCAAAGACGCTTCACATGTCGATATTAATTCTCTCCAAACACAGTGATGAAAAACTACTACTGTAGCCACAGCTGCCCTGGGGCACACTGACAGAAGCGAGTAAACCAGTCTGTGCCATCGGCCTCTCCCACCACTACCAACCATTCACACACACACCAGACTCATTCTAATGTGGGGGAAGTGTCTTGCCTAAGGACACAAGGTACGGCCCCAATTTAAATGATGTTCATGGAGTTGGAGTCAGTACGTTTTTTTATTTTTTTCTCCATAAACGTAGGAACTTAAATATTGTAAATACTTAAGAATGTAAAACTTCTTCTCAAATGAAAAAACCCAATCAATCAATTAATCAATCAAAACATGGATATTGTAGCAGCGTCAATCAACCAGGCATTTTGGCTCTTTCCGTCCGGTTAACACTAACCCGCTGCTTACTAAAATCTCACACACTATAAGATAAGATAATAGATACTTTACTTCTCCCACAGTGGGGGAATTCCATTGTTGCAGCGCACAGTCAGGACAGTAGTAAGAGACACAGGGACACACAGAATATACAATATAAGTAGTTGCAATGTTTCTTAGCTACTGTAGCTGTGAACCAGTCTTTCAAAAGAATAAAATATGTGTAGTGCAGAGTTATATACAGTACATATCCTGTGTATGCTATTAATAAAAAGCCCAGGAAGTCACTATTTGACTCTTTGGGCTGAGAGACAGACTTAATGAAAGCTAGTCCTCTCTTTTTCACAGAAGCCGATCTAAATTATGACAAATTTCTGGCGATAACTTTGTGTTTTTAGTCCTAATTTGAGCGCCACTGATCCCGCCTCCGATCGTAATGAGGCCACACTCCACTTAACTCTGTCTGAACATTTGGGACAAAACCTTTGCTTAAACTTGACATTTTTTTAGGCTTTTCACCACCGTTCTAAATATAGCGTCCTGGCAGATCAGACAGCGCAGCCAGAGGACAGTCTTGCTCAAGGACACAGCAGCGGCGTGAAGGAGAGAGGTCCGAGCTTAGTGGGGTTCGTACAAATCTACTGCGACTGAAGCTAAAAGTGCAGTTTGTTAAAAATGTGGCCAAAAGTGGTACTGCAGCCTCTCCCACTCTCCCTGACTCAGGTTGCCAGATATGCAGACGAATCCAGCTGGGACCATAACAGCTGAATAGACAAGAGTTTTGTCAACAACGAATCTATAACCAACACCTTTTTCACAAAGATAGAAATCCTGGTTTTATTCCTTGTTTTGCCGTTAATAATTTGTGAATCATAAAGAGACCTTTTTTAGTTCTGCAGCCACAGGGGTGTCCAAACTTGTGAGTAAAAGGGCCTCTTTAGTTCCCCAGACTTGCCCTAAAAGCTGCTGAACCAGATACTTCAACACCTTTTGACTGGATTCTGGGCGTTAAAATCAGGTGAACCATGAACGATATCAGATTTTTCGCAGTTTAAATGTTTCCACAGTCGGTTATATTCTGTTTAAATACAATCCCAAGTCTCATTCGCACTTTGCTTTTCTGTTGTTTTGGGACGCAATCTCCTTAATGTTCTACTCCAAACACTCCTTTAATCAAATCAACTGAAGAGCAGCCTACATTAATCCTATTTGTCTTTTATTTGAATCCAAATCAAATCCATGTTAAGGTCTGGTCCCTGTCCGTGGTCCTGATCTGCCTCTTGAACCGAAGGCGACTGCTCAATGATAATGGAGTGATTAGTGCTGTGCCTTTCCCTCCGTGCGCCCTTTTATTTGGGCCCATTAGGTGTTGAAGCGATGCCCTGTGACTCCAGACGCTCCCGGAGACAAATATTCATATTAAAACGGCGGTTAGAACAAATCCATCATGAGCCGAGGTCCAGAAGGTCACGCGACTGTGGGGTTCAAGAGAAAAGGAGAGGAAAGAGAAGACAGATGTGCTCCTGCTCTGTCTCCACATCTGCAGCAGGGACAGGGTTTGTGGCTTTGGTTTTGGACGTTTTAAAAAGACAAAGAGATGAAGGCGTTTTATTTGTTTAGCACATCACGTGCAGGGGTGTTGTGACTGCAGGTGAAACTCGGGCAATTTGAAAAGGGTTAAGGACTGGTTCTAACTGCAAAAAATAGTAAAATATGAGAAATGCTTTAACTGCTGATGTGTTCATTGTAAGTCTTTTTCTTAAGAACAGAGATTTAAAATGAGAGGACTTGTTCAATTATAAAACTGTTATGTTCAAGGTATCAAAACACTCTCTTCCAGCAACTATCCAGAATCTTTTTTGTGATAGAGACACTCAGCTCCGAGTGAGTTTGAGAAGAGTCCACAGATTACACCAACCACGAGTCAGAACAACACTTAAGTCTGTGTGTGTTTCTGTGAGAGGAGTGAGTCTGTGGAATGGACTCACTGAGGACCTGAAAAACTGTTTTAATTTGTCACAGTTTTGTGATGGAAAAGTACCTGGAGGAGAGAACATGATCCTTTATGTAATTGTGACAGTAGGAGAAGGGTGTGGGGTCGGAGAGTGTTGGGCCTGTGTGTGTGTGTGTGTTGTGTTGAATGTTCAATGTCTTGTGTTGTAATCATTGGTGAAAATGACTTGTCTGCAGGTGGACTGTGTGGGGAGTGGTTTTATACAAGCGTAAGCTTCTATCATCCCCCTTTCAAACCAAACAGACTTTATATTTTTGTTTTCCTGTTTGTATACACCTGCAAGTTTGAAATAAATGAATACATGAAAAATGAATGAAATGATTTTCTGATCTGCGTTGACAATTTCAATGGTTTTGAAAAGTCCTCTGAGATGATGCTGTTGTGATTGAGGGCGATACAAGAATAAAGTGAATGGAGTGTTTTTCATCTTAGTCTGAGAACAGTCTGACTGTGTTAAAACTAGATTTGCAAACGGGAAAAAGACATATTTTTAGATGTATCCATCCATTTTATTCCCCTTAATCCATTTCCGGGTCGGGGGATGGCCACTCTATGGCACAGCCTTGATCTTTCAGCGGGGGCTTCAGGCAAAGTGGGGTTAAGTGTCTTGCCCAAGGACACTACAACAGTAGACATCATCAGTAGAGACGGTCTCGAGGTGGGCTCAAACCCAAGATGTTCTGCCAACAATATTTAGATTTTATTGAATGTTTTTTAATGTGTTTTTTTTCTCTCGGTATTGTGACAGTGTTTTTAAGGTTTATACCTGTAATTAAACAAAGTGACAGTGATATAAGACGTATTATATATATATACCTATATATAAATAACAAATATCTCCCATGATCCTTTGCGCAACAACCTAGCACCACCAAGGTTTGAGAATTAGCGACAGTCCATACTTGAGACTGGCTAAAACTAACATACTTTTCTGTTTTTGTGATAGATCCTTGGATAAAACTCTTTCCTCTTGGATGAAAGAAGGAGATAAAATTGATGGATGATTCGGGTTCACAGATCATTCTTGTAAACTTTGGTTTTTGCTTCTTGGGACTGTTTTCCCAGGTTGGCTTCGAAATGTGGGTCAAAAGCAGAGGATAAAGACATATGTTTAAATCTAGGTTTAAAACAATTATGCTACAGTTAGCTACAACAACTGAAGGATTTTACATGTTTTCATCTTTCTTTTTAACATACTGCGATTAGTTTTTATTTGAATGTGATATTAACTGCCTTGTGTATGATCTAGTGCTGTACAAATACACATCCCTTGCCTTGCCTCGACATGTTGCCCTACAGAAACAAACAGCCATCACAGAAACTCCAAAAAACCACCATTTTGTCCACGTCCAAGTTGAGTCAAAGTATTGATGGACCCACGATAACGGCTGAATCTCCAGGTCATGGATTCTCCGCGTTCCTCTGCTATCAGCTTCCATCCCGGAGACGGTCGACGCGCTCTGTGCCATATCTTTGCCTACACCTTCTATACCTCCGGCCAGGCTCTGATAATAGCCCTAAAACAGGTCATAGAGTGATTTATTCCTTCATTTCCTGCAGCTTATCCGCACTCCGGCTCCGTCACAGGGGAGCAGGCTCTAAAGGTTCTCCGTGGACCGTCTGCCGGTGTCTGGAGGCTTCCACTTAGGAACTATAATCTCCACACATTTACCAGGGTAATCCATCAGCGTACCTAATTCAAATGCATCTTAAAGGTGTCGATGTGTGGGAGAAAACAGAATGGATTTGGCTCTGGTGGGGTCTACGTCAAAGCAGCAGCACAACGTCAGAAAGGGTGTACACAAAATCAATGCTTTTTATTCTAATATGGTTAAGATATGATTCACTTTATGGACAAAAGTATTCAGACTTGTATTCATTTCATTTGCAGTAAAAACACATTGCAATACAAACGCAAAAGTCTCAAGTGTGCACAAGACAAGTACAGAAAGAAAACAAGGTTAAAAGTACAGAAAACAAAACATAAAGACATTAGTTTAGGTCATGAAATGTAAGAGAGTATGTAAATATACTTTGACAATATATGGGAGACATACTGGACTTGAAAACCTGTACTTTTTAAGTTTTTAACAGTTAAAACAGTGACAGTGTGTGATATGCCGTCTTACAATCACTGCCTGAGGAACACGTGTCACTCCAGCACTGACTCCTGATGCAATCCACCTGCTGGAGTTTAGCTAAAAACTGTACAAACTCTATGTGTTCTATGTATGACTATTGAAAAGAGCAGTGTGTGAAAATGTGGCCAAGAGTGGTACTGCAGCCTCTCCCGCTCTCCCTGACTCAGGTTGCCAGATATGCAGACGAATCCAGCTGGGACCATAACAGCTGAATAGACAAGAGTTTTGTCAACAACAAATCTATAACCAACATCTTTTTCACAAAGATAGAAATCCTGGTTTTATTCCTTGTTTTGTCGTTAATGATTTGAGAATCATAACGAGACCTTTTTTAGTTCTGCGCCACATGGTACTTTACCAGTGAGATTAGCTCCACGCGGTGAGTTCTGGCGCCCGGATCACAGACTTTCTGATTGGTGTCTCCTTAAACAGATTACGGCCCTTTAATGATGACAGATTGGGACCCTTTAATGATGACGGATTAGGGCCCTTTAATGATGACAGATTAGGGCCCTTTAATGATGACGGATTAGGGCCCTTTAATGATGACAGATTAGGGCCCTTTAATGATGACAGATTAGGGCCCTCTAATGATGACAGATTAGGGCCCTTTAATGATGACAGATTAGGGCCCTTTAATGATGACAGATTAGGGCCCTCTAATGATGACAGATTAGGGCCCTCTAATGATGACAGATTAGGGCCCTTTAATGGTGACAGATTAGAGCCCTTTAATGATGACAGATTAGGGCCCTTTAATGATGACAGATTAGGGCCCTTTAATGATGACAGATTAGGGCCCTTTAATGATGACAGATTAGGGCCCTTTAATGATGACGGATTAGGGCCCTTTAATGATGACGGATTAGGGCCCTTTAATGATGACAGATTAGGGCCCTTTAATGATGACAGATTAGGGCCCTCTAATGATGACAGATTAGGGCCCTTTAATGGTGACAGATTAGGGCCCTTTAATGATGACAGATTAGGGCCCTTTAATGATGACAGACTAGGGCCCTTTAATGATGACAGATTAGGGCCCTCTAATGATGACAGATTAGGGCCCTTTAATGATGACAGATTAGGGCCATTTAATGATGACAGATTAGGGCCCTCTAATGATGACAGATTAGGGCCCTTTAATGATGACAGATTAGGGCCCTTTAATGATGACAGATTAGGGCCCTCTAATGATGACAGATTAGGGCCCTTTAATGGTGACAGATTAGGGCCCTCTAATGATGACAGATTAGGGCCCTTTAATGGTGACAGATTAGGGCCCTTTAATGATGACAGATTAGGGCCCTTTAATGATGACAGACTAGGGCCCTTTAATGATGACAGATTAGGGCCCTATAATGATGACAGATTAGGGCCCTCTAATGATGACAGACTAGGGCCCTTTAATGATGACAGATTAGGGCCCTCTAATGATGACAGATTAGGGCCCTTTAATGATGACAGATTAGGGCCCTTTAATGATGACAGATTAGGGCCCTCTAATGATGACAGATTAGGGCCCTTTAATGATGACAGATTAGGGCCCTTTAATGATGACAGATTAGGGCCCTCTAATGATGACAGATTAGGGCCCTTTAATGGTGACAGATTAGGGCCCTTTAATGATGACAGATTAGGGCCGTTTAATGATGACAGATTAGGGCCCTTTAATGATGACAGATTAGGGCCCTTTAATGATGACACATTAGGGCCCTTTAATGATGACAGATTAGGGCCCTTTAATGATGACAGATTAGGGCCCTTTAATGATGACAGATTAGGGCCCTTTAATGATGACAGATTAGGGCCCTTTAATGATGACAGATTAGGGCCCTTTAAGATGACAGATTAGGGCCCTTTAATGATGAAAGATTAGGGCCCTTTAATGATGACAGATTGGGACCCTTTAATGATGACGGATTAGGGCCCTTTAATGATGACAGATTAGGGCCCTTTAATGATGACGGATTAGGGCCCTTTAATGATGACAGATTAGGGCCCTTTAATGATGACAGATTAGGGCCCTCTAATGATGACAGATTAGGGCCCTTTAATGATGACAGATTAGGGCCCTTTAATGATGACAGATTAGGGCCCTCTAATGATGACAGATTAGGGCCCTCTAATGATGACAGATTAGGGCCCTTTAATGGTGACAGATTAGAGCCCTTTAATGATGACAGATTAGGGCCCTTTAATGATGACAGATTAGGGCCCTTTAATGATGACAGATTAGGGCCCTTTAATGATGACGGATTAGGGCCCTTTAATGATGACGGATTAGGGCCCTTTAATGATGACAGATTAGGGCCCTTTAATGATGACAGATTAGGGCCCTCTAATGATGACAGATTAGGGCCCTTTAATGGTGACAGATTAGGGCCCTTTAATGATGACAGATTAGGGCCCTTTAATGATGACAGACTAGGGCCCTTTAATGATGACAGATTAGGGCCCTCTAATGATGACAGATTAGGGCCCTTTAATGATGACAGATTAGGGCCCTTTAATGATGACAGATTAGGGCCCTCTAATGATGACAGATTAGGGCCCTTTAATGATGACAGATTAGGGCCCTTTAATGATGACAGATTAGGGCCCTCTAATGATGACAGATTAGGGCCCTTTAATGGTGACAGATTAGGGCCCTTTAATGATGACAGATTAGGGCCGTTTAATGATGACAGATTAGGGCCCTTTAATGATGACAGATTAGGGCCCTTTAATGATGACACATTAGGGCCCTTTAATGATGACAGATTAGGGCCCTTTAATGATGACAGATTAGGGCCCTTTAATGATGACAGATTAGGGCCCTTTAATGATGACAGATTAGGGCCCTTTAATGATGACAGATTAGGGCCCTTTAATGATGAAAGATTAGGGCCCTTTAATGGTGACAGATTAGGGCCCTTTAATGGTGACAGTTCAGGGCCCTTTAATGATGACAGATTAGGGCCCTTTAATGATAAAAGTTAAAAGATTGAGCCAAGAACAGCTACATTTCGTCGAAGACACCAGCAACACAAAGGAGAGCCTGGTTCTTCTCTCTAATTGGATCGTCTGCTTGAGAATCCTGAACATACATGTGGTGGGAATCATGTCCATTGTATTTTTTATTAAGAATAACTCCACTAAAAGGTTTTACATGTGACCTGTTTTCTGAGGACAAAAGATGTATAAACAATTATGTAAATTAAAATGAAAACACGAAATCACACACCGTCCCTTTAAGTCCGAATTGAGCTGGTGCTATGATCGTGTGTCACTGATGATGACTGATAACAAACCTGGTGATATTTTTAGCCGTGCGTTTGGTCCCAGTGTGTTTCCAGTTCCGTCGCTTGACCACAGCTGCCATTTGACGTCCACAAAAGCCAAACTCGATTAGCAAAGAGCCTGCTCCTCGACGAGCCAATCAGCTGCTCCGTTTGGGCTCGGTAATCACATTTCGTTTGACATAAACACAGTTCTGCAGGAACAAGACGTTTGCAGAAAAATCAGGCCAAAGAAGAAGAAGAAGAAGTGGTTCTATGGAGAGCACTCAGCGTCACCGCGGATTTCACCGGATCTGTCTTCATTAGTCACACGCAGAGTCTTTGTCTTGTTTAAGGAGACACAAATGCAAAAATTGCCTTTTCTGAATATTTAACCCCGTCACAAAGTTGTTCCCTCATCCAGAACAGACCTGGAGTCGCTTTTAGATCTATCCCTCTGCGTGTATTATGAAATTCAGAAAAATAAAATAGGCACAAACAAGTCCCCCGCCCTTTCTGCCACTTATGCTGTTTTATTCACTCATTGACTGACATTATTGTATTTGTCTGATTTCTGTCTATTCGACCGGGAATTACCAGAAAACAAAACTAGCTAGAAACAAACTTATTTTTGCTGATGAAAGTAGACAGTCCAATCTTTCAGAATATTTTAGCGCACAATATTCTGTGGGTCTTGAAAGTCAGTGAAACCATCAAAAACGGCTGGCAGGCACAGTAATGAGTTAAAAATGTGGCACTATATATGACAATGACAGAAACCATCAATACGTTTGTTTTATAAAGCACTTTTCAAGACATTCAAAGGCACTTCACATCAATATTCTTTCTCTCCAAACACGGTGGTGATAAACTACTACTGTAGTCACAGCTGCCCTGGGGCACACTGACAGAAGCGAGGCAACTCCCACGTGCGGCACGGTGGCTGAGTGGATAGCACTCTCGCCTCTCAGCAAGAAGGTCCTGGGTTCGAATCCCGGCCGGACCAGGGCCTTTCTGAGTGGAGTTTGCATGTTCTCCCCGTGTGTGTGTAGGTTTCCTCCGGGTACTCCGGTTTCCCCTACCACTAAAAATATGTACAATAGGTCTGGCATGCGCCTCCTGTACTGGTGACCCTGCTCCCATCTCTGTGAGGAGTGAGAGACAAGTGCCCAAAAATAATAACAATTGTAAACCGCTTTGTGACTCTGGTCTGTGAAAGGCGGTATATAAATAAAGATTACTTACTTACTTACCACCTTCACACACACACCAGACTCTCAGAGAAGGCATGTAACTTAACATGTGTGACCAAGGCATGTGATTCTGTTCTAAAATGAGACTATTAGACGGATTATTTACTGATCCCTGTTGGAGAAATGCAGATGTCCAGTAACAGCAGAAACACATCCAAACATTCATTCATTTTCAACCCCTTTATTAGTCCATTTCTGGGTGGGGGGGTGGCAGTCAGAGCTGCACCCACTGCTCATAGCACCAGTCCCTCTGATCCTCTGCAGGGGGCCGGTCCACAGGAAGATGGCTGCTACATCAGTGGTGTCTTGGTCTTTCAGTGGGGGGCTTCAGGCAACGTGGGGTTAAGTGTCTTGCCCAAGGACACAACGACAGCAGAAATTAGTGGGAGCAGTTGGAGTAGATCCCGTGTAAAACCATGAATCCTCTCTGCTCTGGTCTGGACCAGTGGAAAACCATGAATCCTCACTGCTTTAAAAAAAAAAATAAAAACACAAAACAACAACTGTTTCAGACACACTTGGACTCGCTGCTGTTTCCAGAATATTCTAAAGTTTGTGCACATTCTTAACACAAAGAAACCACTGGAGTTCTTTGTGCTTAAATATGTGCTTTTTGCTGGAAGGGACACACCTGGTTGAAATTTGTAGCCAGTCCATTTTCAATATAGGACTTTTCTTTTTTTCACTTCAGCAGAGTTCCTCAGACCTCTTCTTTGACCTTTTGATTACTACACTGCGATCGAGTCCAAAATTGCCAAATTCAATTGAATAATCAACCGGGTGACATTGGGTCCGGCCCTCTCGACGACAGCCTTTCTGAGCTAGCGGGTTAGCATTGTCCATTCGTTTACAGTCTATAGTTTTACCACTTACAAAGCCTCATGGGAAGTCACAAATAAAAAAAGTAGAAAATGAAATCCAATCAGAGCCGAGTCGGTGTCCGCCACAGTCTGACTGACGGAGGCGGTGGTGACGATGATGAATTGCCTGCTGCTTATCTCCATGTGGCGGCATCTGGAGAGGACACGGTGTGATGTGGTGTCACTCAAACCGTCCATCACGGCGGCATCTGCACAGCGAGACTCCTCCAAACACGCTTTAAAACCACCGTAATGTATGCACAGTGTGTTCAGGCAGGCGCTCTCAGCGAAGACGAGGCAGCACAGGAGAACTATCAGGATTCTTCTGCTCGAGATGAGGGAATTTTTGGTGTTTTTTTCCAGAATATAATGAGTTTCTCCCACATTGCGGTTTAACAGCCCCTAAATCTTGTTATTGTTTTCATTTCGATGTCCCGCCCTCCACCGTTTCACCAATCAGAAAGTCTGTGATCCGGGCGCCAGAACTCTTTGCGTGGAGCTAATCTCACTGGTAAAGTACCATGTGGCGCAGAACTAAAAAAGGTCTCGTTATGATTCTCAAATCATTAACGACAAAACAAGGAATAAAACCAGGATTTCTATCTTTGTGAAAAAGGTGTTGGTTATAGATTTGTTGTTGACAAAACTCTTGTCTATTCAGCTGTTATGGTCCCAGCTGGATTCGTCTGCATATCTGGCAACCTGAGTCAGGGAGAGTGGGAGAGGCTGCAGTACCACTTTTGGCCACATTTTTTACACATTGCTGCTTTAACTGGTGATGGACTGGTTCACTTTAACTGGTCTGATACTGAAACTACTACTACTCCTACTTATCCCACTACTTTTACTACTACTATTCTCACTACTCCTTCTTCTACTCATACTCCTACTCCTACTCCTATTCCAGGTAAACCGTGGCCCTGTAAAATCCCCTCCCTGTGCTTTCCTTGGACCACATTAACTTTTTCTCTGTGAGGAAAACGCCGCCGCCTCGTGCCGGGCTCAGACTCTTCTCGACCCGGAGCCTTTTTTTCAAAACCAAAGCATTTTCTCTGCTCAAAACATTTCCACAAACTGAAGCCAAAATAATACGAACCATTTGAAGTCCCTTTGAGCCGCCTCATTAAACGCATGACCTTTTTTCTCTCTCATAAGCATTAAACAGGACCCTTAGAAAGAATAGAGTCAAAGTAATAATTTGAATATTTGAAAGATCCCGTACAAGGGCAACACAAGCAGCAGCGCCTCAGAAGTAATGGAAAATCTTATTCATATACATGTATTTAAATCACTCTAGTCCTGCCTTGCGTCGCCGTGTCCTTTTCCGATAATGGGAGAACCTAATGGAGTTGGAAATAGCAGCAGTCGTAGCAATCCTCCATAATGATCAATCTGGAGGCAAAACGCCGTTACGAGCCGCTCGACCGGTTTGCGGCAGCGAAACGACTGATTGGACAAATGTTTGCATATGTTTGTGACTCCGAACGCGAGACTACAGAGGCCTGTGAATGTTAACAAGGAAACAAGCTGTTTGGGGAGGTGTAAAGAGGAGGTATCACTCCAAATCAGCGTTTATAGGCCGTGTTTAAAGTCATGCTAGGAAATAAAATGAAGCCAAACACGAAGGAAAAATAGTGATTTACTAAAAACAAAATATAAAAGCAAAATCCAGAGGTGAAAATATAAGGAGTGACCGAACAGAGCAAGAGAAGAAATAAAGGAGATATTGAAATGATGATGGCGGCGCAGGGGAAGGACACGTGGTTATTAAATAAGGTTCTGTAGGTCATCACACACTGGGAACATGGGGGATCAACAAAGTGTCTGTCTGTCTCTCTTTGTGTCTGTCTCTGTCTGTCTCTCCCTGTGTCTGTCTCTGTCTGTCTGTCTCTGTCTGTGTCTGTCTGTCTCTCTTTGTGTCTGTCTCTGTCTGTCTCTCCCTGTGTCTGTCTCTGCATGTGTCTGTCTGTGCATGTCTCTCTCTGTGTCTGTCTCTGTCTGTCTGATTCTGTCTCTCCCTGTGTCTGTCTCTGCATGTGTCTGTTTCTGTCTGTGTCTCTCTCTGTGTCTGTCTCTGTCTGTCTGTGTCTGTCTCTGCATGTCTCTCCCTGTGTCTGTCTCTGTCTGTCTATCTCTGTCTGTGTCTGTCTGTCTCTCTTTGTGTCTGTCTCTATCTGTCTCTCCCTGTGTCTGTCTCTGCATGTCTCTCTCTCTGCTTGTCTCTCTCTCTCTGTGTCTGTCTCTCTCTGTCTCTGCATGTCTCTTTCTGTGTCTGTTTCTGTCTGTGTCTCTCTCTGTCTTTTTCTGTCTGTGTCTCTCTCTGTGTCTGTCTCTGTCTGTCTGTGTCTGTCTCTGCATGTCTCTCTCTGTCTGTCTGTCTCTGTCTGTGTCTGTCTGTGCATGTCTCTCTCTGTGTCTGTCTCTGTCTGTCTGTGTCTGTCTCTGCATGTCTCTCTCTGTCTGTCTGTCTCTGTCTGTGTCTGTCTCTGCATGTCTCTCTCTGTCTGTCTGTGTCTGTCTCTGCATGTCTCTCTCTGTCTGTCTGTGTCTGTCTGTGCATGTCTCTCTCTGTGTCTGTCTCTGTCTGTCTGTGTCTGTCTCTGCATGTCTCTCTCTGTCTGTCTCTGCATGTCTCTCTCTCTGCTTGTCTCTTTCTCTCTGTGTCTGTCTCTCTATGTCTCTGCATGTCTCTCTCTGTGTCTGTTTCTGTCTGTGTCTCTCTCTGTGTCTGTCTCTGTCTGTCTGTGTCTGTCTCTGCATGTCTCTCTCTGTCTGTCTCTGCATGCCTCTCTCTCTGCTTGTCTCTCTCTCTCTGTGTCTGTCTCTCTCTGTCTCTGCATGTCTCTCTCTGTGTCTGTCTCTGTCTTTTTCTGTCTGTGTCTCTCTCTGTGTCTGTCTCTGTCTGCCTGTCTCTCTCTCTGCCTGTCTACGTCTGTCTAGGGGTTGACAAATTACAAAAAAAACCAAGAAATAAATTCTCTCTCCATAATAAACATTTGTCGCGCTTTAGATTTATTTCCTGTAGTTAACCCCTGCGTCTTCTTTTGTTCTACTTCCTGTTTCCCATCCCGCCCTCGTGTGTCTCACCGTCAGTCTCATGTCTTTCTCTTTCTCTTTAGTCTGTATTTAAACCCTTTGTGTTTGTCGTTCCATGTTTTAGTTCTTGTGATCAGTTTTTGTTTGATTACTTTTTTGTGTTTTTGGGCCTTTTTTTCCCTTTGCCAACGTGACACTAATCTTGCTATTTAAAGAGCGAAAATAAGAAAGTAAGAAATTACTTTGGGTCAAGATGTAAACAAGTAATAGAATAGTAAACAAAAACAACATGGGGTGAGAGGCCCCGGTGTTCTTCAAAATAGGATCTTTCAAATTGACAATGACGCAAAGTAGTTTTAGGGGTAAAAAATGGTTTCCGCCTGTAACTCCTTGTGCTACCACCAGAGGGAGAACTTCAATAGTGTTAAGGTTTTTTCAAATTATAAAATAGTCGACCCCAAACACAGCCATGAGACACATTGGTGCAGTGGTTAGCACTTGTGCCCAAAAGGTCTAAGAGCAAATCCAATTCAGATTCATTTTATTTGCCATTTGCAGTAAAACCACATTGGAATACCTCCGCAAAAGTTCCCAGTGTGCACCAGAGGAGTCCATCAATAAAAAAGGTTAAAAATACTGAAAAAGTGCACAAAACAATTGACACTGAGAAATGGATCAACAAAAACAACCGGGTCTGTGACTGATTAGGGACAATATTGTGACATAGGTACAAGCTCAGAAAAGTCCATTTTAAAACATGTCTCCTTTAAACCCTTTTTTCCACAACCCAAACTCCCTCTGTCCCACATTACCAAACCGGTCCGGCCCACCTGCCAACACCCGGCATTATTTCAACCCATGCATACATGTATTTCTCCTCCTTCTGCAGTAAATCTATGGAAATGAATGAGAAGAGACGGCAGTGAAACAAAATGGCAGCCAGACGTATACATTTAAATGTCGTCACTTAATGTGGAGCCGTCTGTATCAACAAAAAGAACATAGTCATCACGCCGCACGCCGAATGTGCCACTTCCAACGCGCAATGGAAGGAGATTGCATTCCGATTCCCGCCAGGGCAATTTGACATCAGGTTAGCAATCTCCGGTGCTGCGACTTTAAATATAATCAGTCAGAATTTACTCAGAGAAATGGCCGAAATGTCATTTATTATATGTTTTTTTTCCCCCATGTGTTTTTGCCGCTCATACTGCAGGCAAATGCGGGCGGAATAAGAATGTCTATTTTCATCAACTGTTGACGTGTGGTGTCTGCGGAGCGTGGGCTTGCCTGTTGAAGCTGCACTCAGTAACTTTGAGAATGGGGTCCTTAGCTTTGTCTTTAGTTTGGGATGCAACTCAGAATACAGTGGATTATGCAAATACAGATGATTTTACTGCTTCACACCCGAGTCTCACTAAAGCCTCATTCACACCGAGCAAAAACCATGCATCTATAGTAATATCTGAATAGTGTTACTAGTTTATAGCTGCTTTGAGCCTTAAAACAATGTATTTTTAGGGCATTGAACATGTTCCCCTCCGATCAGAGGAGGCGATCATGACAAATATCTGAACTTGAGTTTTTTTTTGTAACCGGTTTGATCATGTGTATTGACTATAGATTGTATATTTTGTACTATATGACCAATGTTTGCATGTGACACCATAAGGTTTATTATTATCTTACCTTTGGCCACTTCCATTACTATATATTTAAACATATGCACTTCTGTCTAACTGTCCGGATTATACTTACAATGTACTGTCTTATGCCTTGAAAATGTTTTTTTCTGGGTTGGCGCCTCTTTCTGTTGTACTTTCCCCTCAAGAGGGCCACCCACGGAGGCCACACCCTTTTTAAGGCGGGCCTCCTGAAGCTCTTTAGCAGTTTGCCTGATGAAGGTCTCAAGACTGAAACGTAACATTGTACAATAATAACGTTCTTTACAAGGACTGCAGTGTGCGGGAACCATTTGTTTTGTCAGCCTTAAAACAATAAATAATGTCTCCTTTTGAATGAGGAAACTCGAGTCACACAAAAGCCTCATTCACACTGAGCAAAAACCATGGATCTATAATTGTATCTGGATAGAGTACTTCTACTTCATAGCTGCTTTGAGCCTTAAAACTATTTATTTTTAGGGCATTGAACATGTTCCCCCTCCCATCAGAGGAGGCGATCATGACAAATATCTCAAGCAAAGACACTTTTTTGGTAATCTTTTTTTCTTGTAACCTTTTTCGTATTTAGTTTTAAGACAAAAACCATCCAAGCAATTATCACCGTTCCAAAGTGCACCCTCCATCGCTGCTTGCGGTTCTAACCCTCCCTCCTTATCATATCTCCAATCCAAACTTATTATGACTTTGCCCTTTCTGCCCACAGATCTCTTCTACCTTCGAGGCGCGGAGCTATTTTTCTCCCTGAACACTTTTACAGCCGCATTTGGCAACATGGCAACATTAAAGGAGATTATGGAGTCGATGATGCTGCGCGGGGAGAATAGTTCTAAACATGCAAAACAGGCCATAAAACATGCTAAATGAGCGCCATTAACCTTTGCAGTACGAGCCTTTCCCCGGGTCTGAATTATACAAATGCAACTAATGCTTTGGACGCCGGTGATTGCGCGGTTTCAGATTTAATTGAGTTCAGAAATGTTACTTGGGAAAATAAAACAGAGCGTAATGGAAGCTGCGGCGACGATCGACGATAAGAACGAGTCAGGAACAGTTATTATTATCATTATAACAAAGAAATACTGTGGCCAGAGACGAGTACTCACTGCAGTACTCTCACTAAAGTACTCTAACTACAGTACTCTCACTAAAGTACTATAACTACAGTACTCTGGCTACAGTAATCTCAATACAGTACTCTCAATACCGTACTATCTAAAGTACTCTCTTCACAGTAATCTCACTACAGTATTCTAACTACAGTACTATCTAAAGTACTCTCTTCACAGTAATCTCACTACAGTACTCTTACTACAGTATTCTAACTACAGTACTCACTAAAGTACTCTCTTCACAGTACTCTCACTACAGTACACTCTCTACAGTACTCTCCACTGTACTCTCACTACAGTACTCTCACTACAGTACTATCTCTACAGTACTTTACCTTGAGTACTCTCTCTACAGTACTCTAACTACAGTACTCTCTGTACTGTACTCTCACTACAGCACTATCTCTACAGTACTTTAACTATAGTACTCTAACTACAGTACTCTCTCTACAGTACTCTCACTACAGTACTCTCTGTACTGTACTCTAACTACAATACTCTCTCTACAGTACTCTCACTACAGTACTCTCTCTACAGTACTCTCTCTACAGTACTCTCACTACAGTACTCTCTCTACGGTACTCTAACTATGGTACTCTCTCTCCAGTACTATTATATTACATTTAATAAATTGGTGAAACGGACCAATATCTTTTGACACATGATCCTCGGATTGATGTATAAAAAAACAAATGCACGGCAACACTGAAATTTCCCCACAGTGGGACGAATAACGGATCTCTTCTCTGATCTTAATCATCTCGTGGCGCCCTGCAGCAGACCCACCTGAGGAGCCGAGCCGGAGACTGCGCCGTGGGCCAGTTTACGGTGTCTGAAATGGAATCGGACGGTTTCATTATTGGCGGAGTTTAAAGGTGGCGCCGGGGGTTCAAGGCTCCGAGGGTCGAGGCTCCGCGCTGAAGCGAGGGGCGGCGGCCTCGCTCTCACGTGCACACGCTCAGACCTTGAGGTATTCACTGAGAGATAAATATTGTCGCATAAAGTACAAGAGGTGAGGATCTAAACCAGACTGAGATATGTGTGTTTGAGACCAGGTTTAGCCCTTTAATGGGGAGAGACCAGAGAGAGAGACCAGAGAGAGACCAGAGAGAGACCAGAGAGAGAGACCAGAGAGAGACCAGAGAGAGACCAGAGAGAGAGACCAGAGAGAGACCAGAGAGAGCAGAGAGAGAGACCAGAGAGAGACCAGAGAGACCAGAGAGAGACCAGAGAGAGAGACTAGAGAGAGACCAGAGAGAGACCAGAGAGACCAAAGAGAGAAACCAGAGAGAGAGACCAGAGAGAGACCAGAGAGACCAGAGAGACCAGAGAGAGACCAGAGAGACCAGAGAGAGACCAGAGAGAGAGACTAGAGAGAGACCAGAGAGAGACCAGAGAGACCAAAGAGAGAAACCAGAGAGAGAGACCAGAGAGAGACCAGAGAGACCAGAGAGACCAGAGAGAGAGACCAGAGAGAGAGACTAGAGAGAGACTAGAGAGAGACCAGAGAGAGACCAGAGAGAGACCAGAGAGAGAGACCAATGCAGAGAACATATTTCCCTAGTATAAAAAAATGTACTAAAAGGACATTATTTTTAACAAATTGACTGTTTGTAGCTTGTATTATTATGACAAATGAAACACAGCATCTGCGTCTCATTTGACTTTACAATAAAATCAGTGTTTAGCGAGTCACTGAAGCTGGAGACAGAACTTTATTATCAGTAAAACACAAACAGTTTCCTCCATCATCCTCAGCTCTGTGTGGGTCTCTGTGCAGTGTGTGTGTGGAGCCAGCCGTCCTAACTCAGGCCTAATGTCGGAGGCGACTGTGGGATTGCATTATGACTGTAATAAAAGCGGAAGGGACAGCGACAACAGACGGTCCCGGCATTGATTTAAAGCTGCTCTATGTAACTTTCACCCTGTGGTCTGAATATGACACTGGCGCAGGCGTCGGTGCCGGCAGACAGTCTGTCACTCGCCATTTAAAACCACAAACATTGACAAAAACATTTTATTACAATAGATTTTATATATTCACAGCAAGGCAGACGTTGCATCTCGTCGGACTCTAGTTATTATGTGACCTTTAATGCTATCTGTCACTGAAAAAGGAAAATGCATTTGTAAATATAGAAAATCATCTTTGATCTTCACTTAAAGCTGGGCTACCTAACCTCTTTTGTGTACTTTATGTCTCTGTCCACAAAAGTAAAAATGAGAACAAATCAGACCCTAACATGCTGGTTTTACCTTAGTACAAAACATGGTATCTTTTGTATACTTATAGATTGAGCCCTGTGAGTTACTATTTGATTCTTTGGTCTGGGAGCTGATTGGCTGAGTGAGGGTGGGCTCTTCTTTTCACTTTTCTGTGTGAAAAATCTGATCCAAAGATGGGGACAGAGGCAAAAGATTCATGCATGTGAAAAACTCCAAATTCAGTGCTGATAAAATACTACTGTTTCCAGACCTGCCCTGGGGCACACTGACAGAAGCAAGGAAACCAGTCTGTGCCATCGGCCCCTCCCACCACCACCAACCATCCACACACACACCAGACTCATTCTAATGCGGGGGAAGTGTCTTGCCTAAGGACACAACAACTGAATGGCACTTTACAGCCACAGCCGCAGTCGCCCCACTGTGGCACCTGCTGTTCCCTGTGGTCTCCCATCACAGCATTAACCAGACCCTACCCTACTTAGCTTCAGACTAAAGCCAGCTTTAACCTGCAGCTATGACCATAACATTATGACACAGGTGACAATCACATGCACGAGCTTCCAGCCAGTAATAAAGAAATTTGGGAAAACAAATCTAACAACAATTCCACTCCTCCCTCTGGTGGCAGTAAATGGAATTACAGCCAAATCTTTTTTTTTTCTCCCTGAAACTTTTTTCACAATTATTTTTCTCTCCTTCAGACATGATTCCACATTCTAAAATAGGCACTGAAAAAGTAAACAGTCGTATTATAATTTGCAATAGCCATGAATAGTGAGCCCCAGTCCCATCTGAAGCCGAACACACAGATATACATCATACATCTCCGGTTCTTGCTTACACATCTTATCACAGCCGACTTGTTTGTATGGAAATCCACACGCACTCACGTTTGCGAACTCAAGCGGCATTTCCAGGTGCATCTGATAAAGTAAAATAACCGGATTTACATTTCTGTATTCTCGGCCTGTAACGCTAACCCGCTCGGCTTTCTGCCATCACCGCAGGGGAGGCCGCGCAAAATAACCCTATCTCTATTGAATTCTCTTTTTAGCTGCTTCCAACAACCGAGTCAGAGCCGAACTTAAAGGGGAAAAAGAAGGAGCGCGGCGCCGTGTGAAGTCTCGGCGAGATGGCTGTAATAAGATAAAGGCTTTACTATGCTGCTGTTTTTGCTTTTCTCGATGTTGGGAGTCGACGAACGCTTTGGTTAAGGCCTGGTTTAACCTTCGCAGTGTGAGTTGGAAAGCGCTTTGTGACTCTGGTCTGTCAAAGAAGCTATACAAACACAGAAAACTCACTTAGAGAGAGAGTGTGTGTGTGAGAGAGAGACAAGAGACTAGAGAGAGACCGGAGAGAGAGACTAGAGAGGGAGACTAGAGAGGGAGACTAGAGAGAGACCGGAGAGAGACCGGAGAGAGACCAGAGAGAGGCCGGAGAGAGAGACTAGAGAGGGAGACTAGAGAGAGAGACTAGAGAGAGAGACCAGAGAGAGACCGGAGAGAGACTAGAGAGAGAGACTAGAGAGAGACCAGAGAGAGACTAGAGAGAGAGACTAGAGAGAGACCAGAGAGAGACCGGAGAGAGACTAGAGAGAGAGACTAGAGAGAGAGACTAGAGAGAGACAAGAGAGAGACCGGAGAGAGAGACTAGAGAGGGAGACTAGAGAGGGAGACTAGAGAGAGACCGGAGAGAGACCGGAGAGAGACCAGAGAGAGGCCGGAGAGAGAGACTAGAGAGGGAGACTAGAGAGAGAGACTAGAGAGAGAGACCAGAGAGAGACCGGAGAGAGACTAGAGAGAGAGACTAGAGAGAGACCAGAGAGAGACTAGAGAGAGAGACTAGAGAGAGACCAGAGAGAGACCGGAGAGAGACTAGAGAGAGAGACTAGAGAGAGAGACTAGAGAGAGACAAGAGAGAGACCGGAGAGAGACTAGAGAGAGAGACCAGAGAGAGACCGGAGAGAGAGACTAGAGAGGGAGACTAGAGAGAGAGACTAGAGAGAGACCAGAGAGAGACCGGAGAGAGACTAGAGAGAGAGACCAGAGAGAGACCGGAGAGAGAGACTAGAGAGGGAGACTAGAGAGAGAGACTAGAGAGAGAGACCAGAGAGAGACCGGAGAGAGACTAGAGAGAGAGACTAGAGAGAGACCAGAGAGATACCGGAGAGAGACTAGAGAGAGACCAGAGAGAGACCGGAGAGAGACTAGAGAGAGAGACCAGAGAGAGACTAGAGATAAAGACTAGAGAGGGAGACTAGAAAGAGAGACTAGAGAGGGAGACTAGAGAGAGACTAAGAGACTAGAGAGAGACCGGAGAGAGAGAGAGAGAGAGACTATAGAGAGAGACTAGGGAGGGAGACTAGAGAGGGAGACCAGAGAGGGAGACTAGAGAGAGTCTAGAGAGAGAGACTGGAGAGAGACTATAGAGAGAAACCAGAGAGAGGGACCACAGAGAGAGATCAGAGAGAAACCAGGTGCATCTGAAAAAAAAAAGTGGGTCCTGTGTTTCATGTTTAATCGCGTGCATTCACAGACGCCCGTTTCCGTCTCACACTGGGCTTGATTCTTTAAAGCTGTGGTACGTAATTTTAAAATCTAAAGAGTCCGACACTTGCAGATCACAACAGAACCATGTGAAAATGTATGTCTCTAGTTCCTGGCTCTAAAACTGTTTGCTTCTATCACTAGTTTCAGATGCATGTATTTCTCTGTCACATCTTTGGATTAAGAGGAAATTTCAGTGTTGCATCACCAGTTACAGAATAAGAATGACATGATAAGACACTAAATAAAAATCTCTAACTTTGGCATAATATTGACCAAGCTTTATCTATCCATAAACTCTGGTCCATGATCATTTCCTACATGTACGTCTGGATCTGATCCTAGTGGCTTCAGTTTCCGCGGTTGAATCCTCTCCGACCAATCAGAGAGCGGGGGAGGCGGGTGTTGTAGGTCTGTGTCGGTGACGTCAGAGTTTGTGCTGAATTTGCTGGTTGTAGTTTGTCGGAGAATGCGATAGTAAAATAATCTGTTCTGGTTCAATCCAAATATCAAGAAACTGAAGCCGGAGCAAGAGGAATGTTTAGTAAATGTCATTGAAGCAAAGATGTTGTGGCTCTACTCCCCACGGGCTCCGTTAGCTGCAAAGAAGATGGCTAAAGCTAGGCTAATGCTAAAGCTAGGCTAAATGCTAAAGCTAGGCTAAATGCTAAAGCTAGGCTAAATGCTAAATGCCTCACTCACTCGGGCTCATTACATACGTCACAGTAAACTCAGATCCAATGGTTTCAGTCTGTAAAAGGAGTTAGCCCCTCCCACCTGTTAACGGAGTCAATGGAGCAAATCCAGACCTTAGTATGAAATGAAATGAGTACCGTGGTGTGGTAAGACCAGGCTAGCATAATAATGAAGCAAGTCTAAAACCTCCAACTTTAGCATAGATCTGCTTTGTCGCTCAGAGTCAAGTGGGGAGTCACAGAGCCAATACAGGGTGATGTGGCTTGTTTTACATTTTATCTTCATCAAATCCAAATATAAATATAATATAAACATTCATATAGAAAGAACCCTGGGAGTCACTATTTGACTTTTGAGGCCGAGAGCTGATTGGTGCAAAGCTGACTGAGGCAAAAAATACATGATTGTGACAGAACCAAACTGTTTTAGAGCCAGGAACTAAGTAAGTGTGGCGCCACCTGCAGGTCAAAGACAGATTTGGTCAAACCTCTGCAGCTATTTAGGGCAGGTCCTGGTTAGTCCTGAGATGGGAGACCTGTGCACTTCACCCAAACGGCCCAGGATAAGTCTGGTGTGTGTATGGTTGCTGGTGGTGGGCGGGGCCAATGGCACAGAGCGGTTGCCTCGTGTGTGCCCCAGGGCAGCTGTTTCCACCACTGTTTATGGAGTGAATTAATATGTTTTTTTGAGCGTCTAAAAAAGCGCTGTGTAAACCAATGCATTATGACATGGGTTTTGTTTTACATATGTACACAAAGTCTAGAGTATTTGTTTTCTTGTCATCCGTCCACCGCTTTAAACTTTAGATATGCGTCCCCAAAAGCTTACTCATCTGAAAGCTGTAGATAAAAGTGAGAAATGGAAGTTGGCGTGTTGGCAGATCACAGTGGCAGCAGCTCCAGTGCTCGTGTGGACCGGGAGATATCGATCGGCTGCTTTTGCATGCCGAGCTTTACGGATCACTTAACAAACAAACTATGGCATTTCTGAGAGAGGCGCAGAAGTCCAGGTCAGAGCTCTCACTCCAGCAGCAAACACTCCCGCGGACTCTGATCTGTGCTTTTCCACACAAGAGACGCGACTGACGTGACGTGTGCGGAAAGGTAAAGCCGGGCCTCCTCACTCATGGATTATAAATGTTGTCTGCACCAACTGAAAAGAAATAGTCTCGTAGAAGTAAGGCAAGGCAAGGCAAGTTTATTTGTATAGCACAATTCATACACAAGGCAACTCAAAGTGCTGAACAAGAAAGCATTAAAATCATAAATAATGACAGAACATTAGAAGGAAAGATAAAAATATAAAATCCCTCAGTTGTAGCACAGCTAAACAGAACTGTCTTTAACCTGGTTTTAAACATTGTCAGAGAGGAGGCCTGTCTCACATCTTCAGGAAGATTATTCCAGATTTTAGCAGCATGAATCTGAAAAGCTGCCTCCCCATGTTTAGTTCTGACTCTGGGCACTAACAGGAGTCCAGTCCCTGTGCTCCTCAGAGTCCCAGCAGGAGTCCAGTCCCTGTGCTCCTCATAGTCCCAGCAGGAGTCCAGTCCCTGTGCTCCTCAGAGTCCCAGCAGGAGTCCAGTCCCTGTGCTCCTCAGAGTCCGGGCTGGTTCATATGGGACTAACATGTCACTAATATAGTTTGGTGCGAGGCCATGGTGAGATTTGTACACAAGCAGAGCTGTTTTAAAGTCTATTCTCTGAGCCACAGGAAGCCAGTGCAGAGACCTGAGGACCGGACTAATGTGGTCGTACTTCCTGGTTCTAGTCAGGACTAATGTGGTCGTACTTCCTGGTTCTAGTCAGGACTCGAGCTGCTGCATTTTGAATGTACTGCAGCTGTTTTACAGCCTGTTTGGACAGACCTGTGAGCAGGCCATTGCAGTAGTCTAACCTACTGGAGACAAATGCATGGATAAGAATCTCCAGGTCTGCTTTAGACACTATGTTTTTGATCCTGGCAATGTTTTTTAGATGGTAAAAAGCTGCTGATGTTACTGATTTGATGTGGCTATTAAAATTTAAGTCTGAGTCCAGTATTACTCCTAGATTTCTGACCTTGTTTGAAGGTTTTAGGGACAGAGACTGGAGGTGACAGATGACGCTCTCTCTTTGTTTCTGGACCAAAGACAATCATTTCAGTTTTGTCTGCGTTTAGCTGAAGGAAGTTGTTTTGCATCCACTCACTGATCTGTTGGATACAGTGAAGGAGTGAGTCCACTGGTCCATGTTCTCCTGCAGTCAGTGAGACATAGATCTGAGTGTCGTCTACATAGTTGTGATAGGACACTTTGTTTCTGCGTATTAACTGACCTAACGGCAGCATGTAGAGATTGAACAGAAGAGGTCCCAGGATCGACCCCTGTGGTACTCCACAGGTCAGGGCCATATGATCTGAGACACAGTTTCCAATCTCCACAAAGTACTTCCTGTCTTCAAGGTAAGACCTAAACCAACTTAGGGCGATGCCAGCACCAAGTACAATGTTGTTAACAAATCAGTCCTTTAGATGTATTCAAGCTTACACTTTTACCTTGTCTTTTAACCCTTAAAAGACGATGCCATCGCCGACGATGGTGGCGCACATGTTTTACAAATTATCAATTTACTCGCAAATGATGAACGCTAGCGACTTACTGCTACATATGGAGGATAAACTACGTGTGTATGAAAGTCAGTCCCCCAAACGGATCTTCGAGCGGTGCCCCGTGAGCCAGGCACAGCCGCATGTAAAGTTGTTTACACACACGGGGACTCAGACAAAGATTGTCAGAGAGTAAGATGCCTTACTCCCCTGTGTGTACTTGTTGCTGCACAGGCAGCAGCACTCAGAGGAACCAGAGGAGTGCACATTATTGAGAATAGACAATAATAAATACAGTAAAATTATATTATGTGTATATAATGTATTTGTATATATAAATTAGATGTTTTTTTTTTGTCTTAGTTTCTTTTGTTTTACATATTTTACAGCTGTGATACAGAAGCAACCACAGCCTCATAGACAAACTGCTTGAGGAAGGGCATCAGGAGTACAGCGTTTTTGGCTTTTATAGTGGAATTTTGTAAAAAGTATAATAGTTACGGATTCAAATTTTTTCCCCATTATCCCCATGACCCAAAATAACATTTCTATGCAGTGTAAACAGTTGTTTATAACATTTAATTGTGTTTTTCAATACATTTTTGTGAAATTGATTTTGGAGCAACAACAAGGTGAAAGGAGCACAGGGTTTAAGTGCTACACAGGGACACACAACCAGAGGAGCACAGGGTTTAAATACACACAGGTACACACAACCAGAGGAGCACAGGGTTTAAATACACACAGGTACACACAACCAGAGGAGCACAGGGTTTAAATACACACAGGTACACACAACTAGAGGAGCACAGGGTTTAAATACACACAGGTAAACACAACCAGAGGACCACAGTGTTTAAATACACACAGGTACACACAACCAGAGGAGCACAGGGTTTAAATACACACAGGTACACACAATTAGAGGAGCACAGGGTTTAAATACACACAGGTAAACACAACCAGAGGACCACAGTGTTTAAATACACACAGGTACACACAACCAGAGGACCACAGTGTTTAAATACACACAGGTACACACAACCAGAGGAGCACAGGGTTTAAATACACACAGGTACACACAACTAGAGGAGCACAGGGTTTAAGTACACACAGGGACACACACACGCACGCAAACAGACACACACAAACACATACAAACGCAGACACATAGACACACACACAAACACACACATACAAGCGTGCAGACACAGACACACGCACACATACAACACAAACACACACACATACAGACACACACACACAAACGCAAACAGACACACACAAACACACACATACAAGCGCGCAGACACAGACACCCGCACACATACAACACAAACACACACAGACACACATACAAGCGCGCAGACACAACACAAACACACACACGAATACAACACACACACACACGAATACAACACACACACACACACGAATACAACACAAACACACACACAAATACAACACACACACACACACGAATACAACACACACACACAAATACAACACACACACACACACAAATACAACACAAACACGAATACAACACACACACACACACACAAATACAACACGCACACACGAATACAACACACACACACACACACAAATACAACACACACACAAATACAACACACACACACGAATACAACACACACACACACACACAAATACAACACACACACACAAATACAACACAAACACACACACAAATACAACACACACACACACGAATACAACACACACACACAAATACAACACACACACAAATACAACACACACACACAAATACAACACACACAGGTTAAACCCATGAGGCGGGAGGCATCAACAGGACAGACGTGCGGTAACACTGTAAAGAACCATTAAATCAAAATAAAACCAGGAAAAGTCCTCAAAAAGTTTGCTCCAAAACATTTCCTGTCAATCAAACTGAACAGAACAGTCCGGTCTCGAGAAGTCCCAACCTCGTTCCAAGACACGTTTACTCACCTTCAGAAGTCCGGAGCTCTTTCATGTCTTAAAAACCTGATCCGAGCCAGAGTCTGATGAAGCCCTAATGAAATAACTATCTACGAGTTTTAATTAATTCTTGTAATTATTAGCGTAGCTCAGACGTGGATCACATCAGAGCCTTTTAATTCGGCGCTGACACAAAGGCGGTTCTGTGACGCCGACATTTGCCAGCGCTGTTTGAACACGCCTCATCGCTCCCTCAAAGGTCGCCCAGAACACTTCCAATATTTGGCAATTAGAGTTCAAAGCTAACGACCGCCATCGCTCACCGGAGACTGAGACACGGTGGGAAAGGGGAGGCAAGATGGAGGACGCAAGGTGGAGGAGGCAAGATGGAGGACGCAAGATGGAGGACGCAAGACGGAAGATGCAAGATGGAGGACGCAAGGTGGAGGACGCAAGATGGAGGACGCAAGACGGAGGACGGAGGACGCAAGACGGAGGACGCAAGACGGAGGACGCAAGATGGAGGACGCAAGGTGGAGGACGCAAGAGAGGACGCAAGATGGAGGACGCAAGACGGAAGATGCAAGATGGAGGACGCAAGGTGGAGGACGCAAGATGGAGGACGCAAGACGGAGGACGGAGGACGCAAGACGCAGGACGCAAGACGGAGGACGCAAGATGGAGGACGCAAGATGGAGGACGCAAGACGGAAGATGCAAGATGGAGGACGCAAGACGGAGGACGCAAGATGGAGGACGCAAGATGGAGGACGCAAGATGGAGGACGCAAGATGGAGGACGCAAGACGGAGGACGCAAGACGGAGGACGCAAGACGGAGGACGCAAGACGGAGGACGCAAGACGGAGGACGCAAGACGGAAGATGCAAGATGGAGGACGGAAGACGCAAGACGGAGGACGCAAGATGGAGGACGCAAGATGGAGGACGCAAGACGGAGGACGCAAGACGGAGGACGCAAGACGGAAGATGCAAGACGGAGGACGCAAGACGGAGGACGCAAGACGGAGGACGCAAGACGGAAGACGCAAGATGGAGGACGCAAGATGGAGGACGCAAGATGGAGGACGCAAGATGGAGGACGCAAGACGGAGGACGCAAGACGGAGGACGCAAGACGGAGGAAGCAAGATGGAGGACGCAAGACGGAGGACGCAAGACGGAGGACGCAAGACGGAGGACGCAAGACGGAGGACGAAAGACGGAGGACGCAAGATGGAGGACGCAAGATGGAGGACGCAAGACGGAGGACGCAAGACGGAGGACGCAAGACGGAGGACGCAAGATGGAGGACGCAAGACGGAAGATGCAAGATGGAGGACGGAAGACGCAAGACGAAGGACGCAAGATGGAGGACGCAAGACGGAGGACGCAAGACGGAGGACGCAAGACGGAGGACGCAAGATGGAGGACGCAAGACGGAGGACGCAAGACGGAGGACGCAAGACGGAGGACGCAAGATGGAGGACGCAAGACGGAAGATGCAAGATGGAGGACGGAAGACGCAAGACGAAGGACGCAAGATGGAGGACGCAAGACGGAGGACGCAAGACGGAGGACGCAAGACGGAGGACGCAAGATGGAGGACGCAAGACGGAAGATGCAAGATGGAGGACGGAAGACGCAAGACGAAGGACGCAAGATGGAGGACGCAAGACGGAGGATGCAAGATGGAGGACGCAAGACGGAGGACGCAAGACGGAGGACGCAAGACGGAGGACGCAAGACGGAGGACGCAAGACGGAAGATGCAAGACGGAGGACGCAAGATGGAGGACGCAAGACGGAGGATGCAAGATGGAGGACGCAAGACGGAGGACGCAAGACGGAGGACGCAAGACGGAAGATGCAAGACGGAGGACGCAAGACGGAGGACGCAAGACGGAAGATGCAAGATGGAGGACGGAAGACGCAAGACGGAGGACGCAAGATGGAGGACGCAAGATGGAGGACGCAAGACGGAGGACGCAAGACAGAAGATGCAAGATGGAGGACGCAAGACGGAGGATGCAAGACGGAAGATGCAAGACGGAGGACGCAAGACGGAGGACGCAAGACGGAAGATGCAAGATGGAGGACGGAAGACGCAAGACGGAGGACGCAAGATGGAGGACGCAAGATGGAGGACGCAAGATGGAGGACGCAAGATGGAGGACGCAAGACGGAAGATGCAAGACGGAGGACGCAAGATGGAGGACGCAAGACGGAGGACGCAAGACGGAGGACGCAAGACGGAAGATGCAAGACGGAGGACGCAAGATGGAGGACGCAAGACGGAGGACGCAAGACGGAGGACGCAAGACGGAAGATGCAAGATGGAGGACGCAAGACGGAGGACGCAAGACGGAAGATGCAAGATGGAGGACGGAAGATGCAAGATGGAGGACGCAAGACGGAGGACGCAAGACGGAAGACGCAAGATGGAGGACGCAAGACGGAGGACGCAAGACGGAGGACGCAAGACGGAAGATGCAAGACGGAGGACGCAAGACGGAGGACGCAAGACGGAGGACGCAAGACGGAAGATGCAAGATGGAGGACGGAAGACGCAAGACGGAGGACGCAAGATGGAGGACGCAAGATGGAGGACGCAAGACGGAGGACGCAAGACGGAGGACGCAAGACGGAAGATGCAAGACGGAGGACGCAAGACGGAGGACGCAAGACGGAGGACGCAAGACGGAAGACGCAAGATGGAGGACGCAAGATGGAGGACGCAAGATGGAGGACGCAAGATGGAGGACGCAAGACGGAGGACGCAAGATGGAGGACGCAAGATGGAGGACGCAAGATGGAGGACGCAAGACGGAAGATGCAAGATGGAGGACGGAAGACGCAAGATGGAGGACGCAAGACGGAGGACGCAAGATGGAGGACGCAAGATGGAGGATGCAAGATGGAGGACGCAAGACGGAGGACCCAAGACTGAGGACGCAAGACGGAGGACGCAAGACGGAGGACGCAAGACGTAGGACGCAAGATGGAGGACGCAAGACGGAGGACGCAAGACGGAGGACGCAAGACGGACGATGCAAGACGGAGGACGCAAGACGGAGGACGCAAGACGGAGGACGAAAGACGGAGGACGCAAGATGGAGGACGCAAGATGGAGGACGCAAGATGGAGGACGCAAGATGGAGAACGCAAGACGGAAGATGCAAGATGGAGGACGCAAGATGGAGGACGCAAGATGGAGGACGCAAGACGGACGTCGCAATATGGAGGACGCAAGACAGGGGACGCAAGACAGAGGACGCAAGATGGAGGACGAAAGGTGGAGGATGCAAAACACAAGATGGAGGACTGAGGACATGCCGCGCAACGAGTCCATTGCCTTTAATTAGGTTCAGAACTATGTCGTGAAATCTCCTCCCTGCTGCTGTCAGACTGTACAAGGAGAACTGCTGAGTGCGTACAAGCGTCACTGATAATAATTTTCTCGTGACAGTGGGTAGAGCATTGGCCTTTGAGCCTGAAGGTTGTGGGCTCAATCCCACCGCAAGACCTTCTCCGCCGACTTCCACTGATGTCTGCCGTCATTGTGTCCTTGGGCAAGACACTTTACCCACTTTGTCTGTAAGGAGCGTGGAAGTGATGTTTGCTGCATGCCTTAATGTGTTTGTATATTTGTCAAACTGATATTTCTTCTTCTTCTTCCTCCTCTTCTTCTCGTTGCAAGGTCTATCCACACATCCGGAGTTCCAATCCCTCTTGACTTTCTTTCTTCCCCTCTTTGTGCATTCCTGTTTACTCTCGAGCAGCCGTCGGAATCCGTCGCTAAATGCATCCAACTCTGCTAAAGCTAATATCCTCAATCCGACGCTTTGTCACGCTGCTCCACAAATATGAATTGTCCCCAACTCTCACCTGTTCGCACTCGCAGCAACACACAATGCCTCTCCAATACCGAAAAAAAACCCCTCCCAGAACCCCCCCCATCTCATACAATAAAGAAGAAGACGGCTGGAAAATGTAATCGGCAACTCGAGATTGGTTCCAAAGAAATCCGTGATCTGTTTTTTGTCCTGAACTGCATTACATTTTGTCAGGTCGGACAAAGTTGTCAATCAAGCTGGCAAACCTATTTTAGCTTGTCAATGGGAAAGGGTAGAAAGGGGAGGCTTCTTCAATAGAGTGCCAGAGATTAGAGTGGGCCGAGCAGAGTGAGGTCGTTCTCTGGGCTGATGTATTGACACTGAGACTCCATCATCGGCCCACATTGTATCACACATTTGAACCTAGCGGACCGGGGCAAAGAGGCAATATGGCCGCCGGCTTTTCATTCCATTGCGTCCGGCTGCGGAGTTTCATTGTGTTTGGTGATTATAAGAACATTGGCAGTTGTTTGAAAGTGAAAAACAGTGATTGTATTTGGTCAAATTAGAGTTTATAATTAATTTTTTATTATTTTAATGAGTACAGCTATTGAGAATTTCTCTTCTGCCATGTGCTCCTCCTCCCTACTGTTCTGTAACTTGTAATGCAACATTGACATTTCCCCACCGTGGGACCAATCTCTTCATTTTCATCTTAATCTTATCAATGGGGCGACAGTGGCTCAGTTGGTAAAGAATTGGTCTTTGGGCCTGAAGGTTGTGGGTTCGATCCCCCCACGAGATCTACTCCAACTGCTCATGTCTGCTGCCGGTGTGTCCTTGGGCAAGACACCTGCAGGAGGCTCAAAGGGACTGGTGCTATGAGCGAAAGGGTGCAGCTCTGATTGTTATTATGAAGGTAATGAGTACTTGACTCGAGTGGTTTTTATCTTCAGGGTTTTTAGGATCTTCAGGATTTTCCCAATTTTTTGACTTTTTGAACCAAACTCTCCGGTCTTTTTGGACGAGCTCGTATCTCCAGAATGATTGACGATTGGGTTTAATAAGAAAATCCTCCTGAACACCTTAAACTCAAGCACATTGTGATTCTCCAAAGGACCAAAGACATTTATTCGTATATTGAGACCTGTAGTTTTATTTTTCATCATTCCACGGGACACATTTCTTTCTTTGAATTGACTTTTCTCTCGAACGTCTAAAATATCTGCATTTTTCATAAAGTAAAGCTTGACACATGCAACGTTTTTGTTTGATGAAATATATCCGTAAAATCTTGAAACATTCTAAATAATCTGGGTTGACCCACTTCTCAAAAACTATGGAACACGTGGATCAACCGACTTTTTCGATTCACACAGAAAGTATTTCATAACTTTTATTCATAGCTTTCTTCTTTTTTCTGCCTTTTCTGCCTTTTTTACAATTCAACTCAATTCTTTTGCATTTATTTTTTTCTCTAAAACTATCTCTGTATAATATTTACATCCCCATGGCTCCAGGACTGAGGCTGTAGACCCAGGAGTGAGGACTGTGGATCCAGGACTGAGGCTGTAGGGCCAGGACTGAGGCTGTAGATCCATCCTTATGCCTCCGAACTTAAACCTTCCTTATAGATGGTTTTCCATCACGTGCTTATTACCCATAATGCTTTGCACAAATGCCATGTTGTTTGTCTGGCTTATATTGCACCGATCGTTTGTCACGGATCATTTGTCCCCATGTCATCTAAAGCCGACACTGACCGTGTTAAGTATATTGATACACCGGAGTAATCTGTGAGGCAAGATCCTCGGAGAAATTGAGATTGATCGAAGATTTGGATTCATACGAAACACAGCGAGACCCGTGGACTTGGCCTGAAATGTCTTACTTTCACTTAACAGTTTTACAATTAATAAAAGATCATGATGTATATGATGCAATATTTCTTTTAATCAATAATTTATTTTGAACGAAGCAGTTGATATCACAGGCCGCAAATCACTTCTGTCTACCACCCTCCCCCTCTCGTTCATTTACAGGGGATCCTTGAGACCCATATATACAGTACATAGTATCACAGTCAAATCTCTGAATATAAACCACACATGCACAGATTTCGCTCTTACCTGTTATGAAATGGTCAGAACAGACCTGATAGTGCCGTTTTTCAGGGGGTTAGGGTTGAATCCCTCTCGGTTGATCCTCGCCAACTAAAGGGTCTTTTCTCCGTCGAGAGTCTCTCCCCTGGCTCGTAATAACCTTTGGAATGTCCCCACAATCTGCACGGTTACTGCACCCCCAAACGACGCAGGCAGTCGGCATGTTTTACCCACAATATGGCGAACTGCGGAATTGTGGGTAGTGCTTGACGTCAGTGGAAAACCATCTATCAAAAATGTATTAAGGGACATATTGTAACACTGCAGGGGTTTGTGTTAGTCTCTGCCTTTCTCCTTCTCCACCATTCTCTCTATACTCAGCAGAAATAAAACACAAACCTTCCAAAGCAGCCATTTCAGGTGGATCATCAGGAGCCCGGGCTGCTCACTCTACCCCGAGCTCCTCCCGGATCCTGGAGGGGTTAAAAGCACGTTAAGTATTCCCCACATGAATATTCCATCAAAAACGTCAACTCCTTCACAGGCTTTTAACGTCTAAGAACTGCTAGCTGAGAATGTCGGGTCTTCTCATCTAATATTCGACCAATCGTTGAACTAAAGTATTAATCCACACGAGCTTTGTGCTGCGTTTAAAGGCCGCATCAGCATTTTTTGTTCAAAGGCGGCGTTTGTGTTAATTCCCACGAAGGAAGTGGATCCGAGCGGAAGAAGGAGGGGGAGGAAGAGATCTGCTTTTTGAAGGTTTTCTTTGTAAGAAGCGGGTTTTACTTTTGTGCACCTGTTTCCTTTGATGCACATTTACACCGTGAAAGAACCAGGGAACAGACGTTAAAGCTGAGGGATGTAACTTTCAAACTGCAGAGACGTAATGCAGGACGTAGCGCTCAAAACAAGTGACTAGTTTGCACACGCCTGGCACCAAGTTTGTATAATATCCAATCCAGTTTATATATATACAGTAGCACGTTTATAAATCTAGATTCTAAAGTGCTGCGCAGAGATTAAATTAACATTTATATAGCAAACTAAGATACCCTTTCTGTGGAAAAGTAAAAACGGTAAAATCCGAGTCACTCTGATGAATAAAAAGTCCATTAATGAGGGAAAGGGACCGCACAGGGCCTTCTTCGGGGCTGTGTTAAAAACAGTTTAACAGGTGTTTAAATAGACACATGACGTCACCTGAACATCACGTGACATGACAACAACACCACAGTATATTATGAAGGCATACTGTAAATACCGTCACAACACATACATCCCAAAGAATACATTACACAGGAGGGGGCCCTCAGTGAACACCTTTTTTTAAATAATACAAACATTGCAAAAACACTGAAAAATCAACAGCATCATTTAACCCAAGAAAAACAGTAGCTTTAAAGGACAACTCACCCTCAAATCCACTTTTTTTTTCTGATAAACGGTATAAATGAGTGTCCAATAGTGTTGTCTACATATCCTGGTCATAATCTTGTCACTTTGGTGTAAATTAGTTGAAAGTTAGACTTTCTGCCTAAAACCGTCTGTGAGGCGCCATCTGCTGGCGACCTGTATTACTACATTTGAATTTTGAATCTGGCGCCAACACTGGCACAGAAGTTGGACCTGACGTCAGCAGCCCCCCGCCCAGAGCAATGTAAACGGCCCAGTCTCGTTCACGCCCCCTTTAGTCCTCCAGGCTACGCCCATTTAGAGGAAGATTTGAACAGGAAATGTGAGTAACGTAAGCTCCGAGGAGCGGGGGTGAGAACCACTTTAAGTTTATCGATCCAGAACGGTTCTCTGGATTTTCTCCTTTTTTTGTTTGAATTTTGGGTAAAAAGCATTCTGTATGGCTGCAGAAGGTTACATAATAATAACCTATAAAAATATATATATATATTAAACTTTATTACAGACACAAAGTCCAGTTAAGAAAGACATTACACAAAAACAAAAACAACAATAATCATAAAAATAAGCATACATGATTACAGCAGACTACTGTACCAGTGACGCCACAGTTCAGACTGATACCATGTGGCACTGATTCTGATGTTGGTCGGGCTCATTATGATCACATTCTGACTTTGATTCAGTCGACAAATAAATCTGTACATCAGGTTTCTTAGTACAGCACGAAAAGTTCGAATCCCAGAAGAAACAAATAATAGGCTGGCACTCTCCCACCGAGGCCTTTTCAACAGGATTCTTAGGCAGTCATTGTAAGCCACATGTAGCTTCCGCACGCTGGATTGTCTATAGTTCGACCACAGATGTGCCGTATATAACGGTGTACGATAAGCTTTAAAAAGTGTCTTTTTCACTTCATCTGTACATGCACCAAACCTGCGCACAAGCCTATTGGTCTGTGCATACATCATGCGGCACTGCCGTAACACATCGTCATCGTCAGACAGGTTTTCAGTAATAAAATGTCCCAAGTACTTATATTTGCTTCTCAATATCAGATTATTTCCACACAATTCAAATTGAGGAAACTTCAAGATTTTGTCATCTCTTGTCCGGCAAATCATTATGACACTCTTGCTGGCATTATATTTGATGTCATATTCCAGACCATACTTGGAGTCCACTGCTTGGACTCAATACAACAACATCATCAGCGTACATTAGGTGATTTACAAGAGTTGAACCAATCATACAGCCAGTCCTACATGCATTCAACCATTGTGACAACTCATCCATATACAAACTAAACAACACTGGAGAAAGAATTCCACCTTGTCTTACTCCATTGGTAACGCCAAAGGGAGCTGAGACACTACTACCCCACCTCACCTGCATTATCTGGTGAGCATACCAGTAGACTAGGATATATAACAGGTTTGAAAGCTTTTTGTGTTTTTAAGAAGTTTAGAGACTAATTCAGGTTCAATTCTATGTATTTTTGCACAGCCTTAAATCAGAACAGTTGGCTGCAGACCCAGGACTGAGGCTGTAGATCCAAGACTGAGGCTGTAGACCCAGGACTGAGGCTGTAGATCCAGGACTGAGGCTGTAGACCCAGGACTGAGGCTGTAGACCCAAGACTGAGGCTGTAGACCCAAGACTGAGGCTGTAGACCCAGGACTGAGGCTGTAGATCCAAGACTGAGGCTGTAGACCCAGGACTGAGGCTGTAGACCCAGGACTGAGGCTGTAGACCCAAGACTGAGGCTGTAGACCCAAGACTGAGGCTGTAGACCCAGGACTGAGGCTGTAGATCCAAGACTGAGGCTGTAGACCCAGGACTGAGGCTGTAGACCCAGGACTGAGGCTGTAGACCCAAGACTGAGGCTGTAGATCCAAGACTGAGGCTGTAGATCCAAGACTGAGGCTGTAGACCCAGGACTCAGGCTGTAGACCCAAGACTGAGGCTGTAGACCCAGGACTGAGGCTGTAGACCCAAGACTGAGGCTGTAGACCCAGGACTGAGGCTGTAGACCCAGGACTGAGGCTGTAGACCCAGGACAAAACAACAACATAGAAATTACACAGAGAAAACCAATGAACTCAGTGAATTAACAAATAAAACCGATCATAATAAAACCAAGAAAATGCAAAATATCAACAAAGTAAAATTCTCTGTTTGGCATCGGTTCATAAACCCACAAAAAACATCTTTTGGAGAAGAAAAAAAGAGTCTTGATTTTAAAGTCCGGACCCACACTGAGCCTCCAGAATGAGACAGTCCCAGAACCTGCAGTGAACTTGTGTTTCCCGGTGCTTCATATCCAGAGCGAACACTTTTTAAACGACCGACGGCGGTGGAAACGGGGCCAACATCTCCCTCCGACACGTTCTCAAATCCAAACGTGTTAGAATTCATTTTTCTGCGGAGGAGGTGAAGTGGAGTAAAGAGGAGGAGACGCCCGGCCTTTGGATTGTGATTAAAGTCATAAAAGATTCTTCTGTTCCACGAGAGAGACCGGGGATGGAGGATTTCCGGATCGTCTTTGGCAGAATTCGTGGAGATGGAGGTCAGCGTGAAGAGGTTTTATTAAAAGCGAGACACGATCAGAGTTTTGTGACGGTGAAAAGGGAGAGAGCAGCGAGATAATGGTCAAAGAGCCACTCCGATGTGAGACCGCGGCAATTTCACTTTTTGTTCTCCTGTTATATGGCAACTATAGCATAGGAGGGAAGAATGTACAATAATTCCAGGGAAAAACAGATGCACTGTCTTCAAATGGAACATGCACAAAACATGGGGTTTTCAATTAACACTGCAAAAAATGATAAAAAATATGAGATAAGGCTTTTTAACTGTTTTATTTCTTGAATGCATAAATGTTTTAATGGATTTTATAAAATTGTATTGTGAAGCTTTTTGGTTGCTTTGAGTGTTGTAAAGCGCTCTATAAATAAAATGTATTGATTCATAATAAATGCGTGTTAAATAAGTGCTTTTATCTTTGAATGTTTAGCCCCGCCCCCAACTCTCTCACAGCCTTCTCATGTCCCCTACGCTCTCCTCCCACGGAGCCATCTAGTTTTATTTGTGATCTGATACGTATGCTAACATTAGCATTAGTGCAACTTCTTGTAAATAACAAAAGCAACGCACTGCTAACAAAATATATAACTGAAAGATTACCTCTAGTTTTGCGTCTAAATGTAGTCCGAGCGTAGATAGTCCGAGCGTAGATAGTCCGAGCGTAGATAGTCCGAGCGTAGATAGTCCGAGCGTAGATAGTCCGAGCGTAGATAGTCCGAGCGTAGATAGTCCGAGCGTAGATAGTCCGAGCGTAGATAGTCCGAGCGTAGATAGTCCGAGCGTAGATAGTCCGAGCGTAGATAGTCCGAGCGTAGATAGTCCGAGGCGGTCCCGCAGGTCTCTCCCATAGACCAGTCTCTCCCATAGACCAGTCTCTCCAGAGGATACGATGTAACTAGCTCTGTTCAGGGCTTGGTTTCTTCTTTGATCATGTTGTGGCTTTAGTTCCTCTTCTCTTCCTCACTGTTGTGTGTTTGGGCTGTTTTGCTGTGTCTGCAGTTACAGCCAGAGGAGTTATAGCCACTTATGCTAACATGCTACTGTGTTTAGCAGCGCTGTAGAGGCTAGAGGAGGCAGCCTCGCTCTGTGATTGGAGGAGAGCGGGCGTCACGCTAAAGTCTCTACTCAGCACTTTTTACGCCTGAATTCATAAACAGCTGAATCAATGAACTCAACATTTACATTAAAATATAGATTATAATACAACTTGTTTGTAGTAATCAGCATTTTTATGAACTATGATAAACAAATCTGCAAGTAAGTAATCTTTATTTATAAACCTACACAGGGAGAATATGCAAACTCCACTCATAAAGGTCCTGTTCCGACCGGGATTCGAACCCAGTCCTTTATGTGTCCGAAAGTGGGAATCTTAAAACACAAACACACATCCAGACATGCAGCAAACAGTACTCCTCCTCGCGGTGGACTCGAACCCACAACCTTCAGGCTCAAAGACCAGTGCTCTCCAACTGAGCCACTGTTGTCCTCATTATATATTTGAAGAGTTCAGATGCAAAAACAAATATCTCCATTTTAAATTTTAATCCAAATATTATTGTTAATGTCAGCACACGGGACGGAATCTGCGCAGGACATTTATTTGTATGGCACTAAAATAGATCTGGCTTTTCACAAAACTACTCGGTAAAGAGAAAACTAAGCTTTTCCTTTACGTTTCCATGGCAGCTGTGTTTGCATTTAAACTATTCATTTACAGTAAACAAAACAGAGATAATAGCATTCTCAACATCTGGTCCTCGCTCCCATCTCTCTGAGCGACGGACTAAAGCCTAACGATAACTATGGGCTCATGCACCACTTCTGTGTTTTAGTTAAAACGTCACGTGACTTCCTGTGCGCGGGATCGGCTCGAGTTCCACTGGAGTTCAAATGTTTACACGAGCTTCCTAAATAATGCTCAAACAGGAATTGAACTGGGAGGAAGCAGTGCATTGTTGGTTTTATACAGCGCTTTGTATAGATTAGGGCCCCTTAATGATGACATATTACAGCCCTTGAATAATGACAGATTAGGGCCCTTTAATAATGACAGATTAGGGCCCTTTAATGATGACATATTACAGCCCTTTAATAATGACAGATTAGGGCCTTTTAATTACAACAGAGTAGGGCTCTTTAATAATGACGGATTAGGGCCCTTTAATGATGACGGATTAGGGCCCTTTAATTATGACAGATTAGGCCCTTTAATGATGACGGATTAGGGCCCTTTAATGATTAAAGATTAGGGCCCTTTAATTATGACAGATTAGGCCCTTTAATGATGACGGATTAGGGCCCTTTAATGATTAAAGATTAGGGCCCTTTAATTATGACAGATTAGGGCCCTTTAAAGATGACAGATTAGGGCTCTTTAATGATGACAGATTAGGGTCCTTTAAAGATGACAGATTAGGGCTCTTTAATGATGACAGATTAGGGTCCTTTAAAGATGACAGATTAGGGCTCTTTAATGATGACAGATTAGGGCCCTTTAATGATGAAAGATTTGGGGCCCTTTAATGATGACAGATTAGTGCCCTTTAATGATGACAGATTAGTGCCCTTTAATGATGACAGATTAGGGCTCTTTAATGATGACAGATTAGGGCCCTTTAATGATGAAAGATTAGGGCCCTTTAATGATGACAGATTAGGGCCCTTTAATTATGACAGATTAGGCCCTTTAATGATGACGGATTAGGGCCCTTTAATGATGAAAGATTTGGGGCCCTTTAATGATGACAGATTAGTGCCCTTTAATGATGACAGATTAGGGCTCTTTAATGATGACAGATTAGGGCCCTTTAATGATGAAAGATTAGGGCCCTTTAATGATGACAGATTAGGGCCCTTTAATTATGACAGATTAGGCCCTTTAATGATGACGGATTAGGGCCCTTTAATGATTAAAGATTAGGGCCCTTTAATTATGACAGATTAGGGCCCTTTAAAGATGACAGATTAGGGCTCTTTAATGATGACAGATTAGGGTCCTTTAAAGATGACAGATTAGGGCTCTTTAATGATGACAGATTAGGGTCCTTTAAAGATGACAGATTAGGGCTCTTTAATGATGACAGATTAGGGCCCTTTAATGATGAAAGATTTGGGGCCCTTTAATGATGACAGATTAGTGCCCTTTAATGATGACAGATTAGTGCCCTTTAATGATGACAGATTAGGGCTCTTTAATGATGACAGATTAGGGCCCTTTAATGATGAAAGATTAGGGCCCTTTAATGATGACAGATTAGGGCCTTTTAACTATGACCGGAAATATAAATCTTACATATTTCTTCTTTAAAAACGATTGGAACAAACTGTTTCCAAAATGGTTGTGAATATTGTGGTCATAAACAGCCTCTGTGTGACCTCCTGCTGGAGTTTACCCTTGCACAGCGCCCCCTGGTGTTTCCGTGTCTTAACAAACAGCGTTATCAGGGCAGGATCGGGGGATAAGAGGCTCACTTGATCCATTATCTTTGGCAGGGTGTCCCCGCGGCGTGCGGACACCTGTCGAGAGGCGCTCTAATGGCAAACAGCCAAGGTCAACACAGCATCAGCCGCCAGGTAAACACCGGCCCTTTAATTCACTCTGCACTTCAGGAATATATCTGCGTCTGACGGAGAAAGACACAGCATGAGGATGACTCATGTGTAAAGAGGACGAAGAGACGAGAGGTTTTGACACTATTTCTGATTGCCACTTTTAAACTGCCACTTATTTTTTTATGTACATAATATATCCTGCATTTAACATGTTTGCACATGTCCTCCCTTTTTTGCACAATCTGAGTGTTTCTATCCATGCCAAATGTGACATGAAAATGTCTCCTTGTGAGGTAAATAAAGAATATCTTATCTTCATTGTTGCGCACAAAGTAGTAAACTAGAGTCAATAATAATAATAATAATGCATCGGTTTTATACAGCCCTTTTCACTTTACATGTCATTATTCTCTCTCTCCAAACACAGTGATGATAAACTACTGTAGCCACAGCTGCCCTGGGGCACACTGACAGAAGTGAGGCAACCAGTCTGTGCCATCAGCCCCTCCCACCACCACCAACCATTCACAGACAGTGTAAAACCATGAATCCTCTCTGCTCTGGTCTGGACCAGTGTAAAACCATGAATCCTCTCTGCTCTGGTCTGGACCAGTGTAAAAACCATGAATCCTCTCTGCTCCGGTCTGGACCAGTGTAAAACCATGAATCCTCTCTGCTCTGGTCTGGACCAGTGTAAAAACCATGAATCCTCTCTGCTCCGGTCTGGACCAGTGTAAAACCATGAATCCTCTCTGGTCTGGTCTGGACCAGTGTAAAACCATGAATCCTCTCTGGTCTGGTCTGGACCAGTGTAAAACCATGAATCCTCTCTGGTCTGGTCTGGACCAGTGTAAAACCATGAATCCTCTCTGCTGTGATCTGGACCAGTGTAAAACCATGAATCCTCTCTGGTCTGGTCTGGACCAGTGTAAAACCATGAATCCTCTCTGCTGTGATCTGGACCAGTGTAAAACCATGAATCCTCTCTGCTCCGGTCTGGACCAGTGTAAAACCATGAATCCTCTCTGGTCTGGTCTGGACCAGTGTAAAACCATGAATCCTCTCTGCCCCGGTCTGGACCTCGCTGCAGTTTCCAGAACCATTAAAAGAGTTATATCTTCTAAGATCTGGTCTGGTCTGGTCTGGTCTGGTCTGGTCTGGTCTGGTCTGGTCTGGTCTGGTCTGGTCTGGTCTGTGTCTGTTGTGGACAAAAACCCATCTCTTGTATCTCTCATTAGCGCCATCGCCGGCTCCAGTCACTGTGCATTTCTCTTTCCCTTTTAAACAAATCACTTGTAACGTTGTAACAAATCTCGTCCCGACGCCAACCTGCCTCCTCGTCACTTTTAATGCATCTTAATCTGCCGTCACGCCGCCGCAGATCCAGCGCCGGTCGCTGCGGTGACACATTCTGCCATCCATAACGCTACAAAACGCTCGCCTTCAAAAGCCTTGATTACCGCCGTGATTTACATTGTGATTGGCGAGTTGTTGCTAGTTTTATTTTTTCCTAGCGTTCGTCGGGGCTAATGCGTGCACTCATCATGTCGGGGGTATTAGCGTCTGTTCCAGTGAAGCCTATAAAAGCTGATGTTATTACGACCGTGGCGGCGGCGGTGGCGGTGGTGAGGGGAATGCCAACGCAGAGGCGCACGGCAGCATATGGCGCGAGGCTGAGAGAGAACGGCTGCAAATACGTGTTTTCATAAAAAGTCAATCAGGTTCACTCTATCAATTATGGCGGAGTGTGGCGCCCGGAACAACACACGCCGGCGAGGGACGACGGGGCTTCGGTGTGAGCGTTAAGTGCCGGGTTTTCACAAAGGCAAAGTACATGTCATAATAACAAGAGCAGTCACGATATGTACTTCAAATATGAAATGAAATTTGCTTCATCTTTAGCACTTGGTTTTAGGCACTTTAACCGACAAACTGACTCTATGGCCACTCTGTAGAATGGCCAATGAGACTAAGGCAGGTCAAACTCCGGCTCAAGGGCCAAATCCGTCCCGCTAGACCCGTCAAAGTGGCCCCTACAGTGATTTTCAACTATTATTATAATCTTGCAGCGTTGATGGTAGTGGGTGACCATGGCATGTTATACTGGGCAACAGTAGCTCAGTTGGGGCCTGAAGGTTGTGGGTTCGAGCCTACTGCAAGACCTATACTTCACATTCGACTCCCACTGATGTCTGCTGTCGTTGTGTCCTCGGGCAAGACACTTAACCCCACTTTGCCTGAAGCCCCCGCTGGAAGATCTCAGCTCCTGTGGACTCAGCAGCTGCAGGAGGATCAGTGAGGGGCTGGGGCTCTGACTGCCACCCCCGAACCAGACATAGTTTAAGTAAGGGATAATGTAGAGTAGGCAGGTCATTATCGGACGGACATTAAATAGACCAGAGTAAACAAACACATACCTACTCTAGATTTTAATATCACACAAATGAAGTCAGTGTTGATGTGTCGCTCAAGGCTTCTCTTTTCGCTTCCTTACTCTGACACAACTCTGATGTATGTTAAAATCTGCTTTGACCTGAACACAGATAGACACAGATATTGCCGATGACATCAGCTGCTGCCAAAAGACCATATCAATCAACTTTTATTTGTAGAGCGCCTTTCCTACACACGGCAACACAAGGCGCCTCACAACCCACATTACATCATGCATAATCCTAGACATTAATATCCACATAAACATTCAAAATACACACAAGTAATTAAAAACATTACAACATTAAAATCACACATAGGATTAAAATCATAAATATACATCGTGCACCTATAACGTTATATATTTAGGGTTTTTGTGAGTTTTTCCTCTGATGCAGGAGTCTGTTGGGCAGTTAGTGTCCAACTAGAAGGACTGTGGTGATCCAGGACACTTTAACATTCTACATGTGTGACATTTATCAACATGTGTTCTATATTCTTCATGTGTTTTAACTGTTGATTCTCTGATCTGTGGTGATTTCAATGGTTTTGTTAAGTCTCTGAGATGATGCTGTTGTGATTTAGGGCTGTACAAGAATAAGTTGTTGTTGTTGTTGTTGTGCTGTGTTTGAACCCAGAGTTGACTATTCGTTAATAACTTACACTTATAACTATTTGATGTTAATTCAGATTGTTTTACTAAAAGATTTCTGTAACACTACTTTCTATTTTTTTATTCGGCCCCAGAACAAAAGTTTGACAGCGTGAAGAGCCCTGAAAGTCAGTGCCAGGGTTCTAGGAGCTGGAGTAATGTGTTCTTCTGTGACTTTGGGTCAGACTCTTGGCAGCAGAGTTTTGAAGGACTTCCAAACAGAGCTTAGTGAGAAGGAGCCGCCTTTGACTCAGAAAACCACATTTAAATCCATCTCCAGAATTGTATTACGTACACATTTAATTGGCAAGTTTATTTATGTAGCACAGTGAAAACACAAGGCAAAGAGCTGGACAACACAAGATAGAAACAATCACACAGTGCATTAAAATAATTCATATTCAAAGCTGTTTTTAACCTGGATTTGAACATTCTCCGAGAAGAAGTCTGTCTCACTTTTTCAGGAAGATTGTTCCAGAAATTAGCATAAATCTGAAACGCTCCCTGCCCATGTTTAGTCCTGACTCTGGGACCAGTCCCTGTGCTCCTCAGAGTCCAAACCGGAGGCCAGTCCCTGTGCTCCTCAGAGTCCCAGCAGGAGGCCAGTCCCTTTGCTCCTCAGAGTCCCAGCAGGAGGCCAGTCCCTGTGCTCCTCAGAGTCCCAGCAGGAGGCCAGTCCCTGTGCTCCTCAGAGTCCCAGCAGGAGATCAGTCCCTGTGCTCCTCAGAGTCCCAGCAGGAGATCAGTCCCTGTGCTCCTCAGAGTCCCAGCAGGAGGCCAGTCCCTGTGCTCCTCAGAGTCCCAGCAGGAGGCCAGTCCCTGTGCTCCTCAGAGTCCCAGCAGGAGGCCAGTCCCTGTGCTTGACACATGAGGCTCAGAAAGTCATTGTAACTCGTCCAAACCAGTCTTTTCCACAAATAAAACACAAATGAGATCAAATTTCTGTCTTTAATTCCCGCTTCTTCCATTTACTCCACAATAGCCTCGGCGGTTATTAACAAGCGCTAACGTCAAAACACATCTCGACACCAGCTCTGCCTTTGTCCTCGCCGTGGTCTGCTTTCGGCTCATGAAAAGCCCCGCGGTGTCTGACAACACTCAGACCAGGGTAAAAATAACGCGGTCCCACGGCAGTAATACAGGCAGGTTTTGGGCTCGGCTCGCTCTTGTTTGCTGGAGGTAGTCTGGAAATGGCAGGTCCACAAGGCTTTCACGTCCCATTGTTCTTCGGTGATATCTTTGGCTGTTGCCGGATCCCAAAGCAACCCTCGGGAAAAGCTCTGGAGACGGAGGACAACCCTGTGTGATGTCCAGGAAGTGGGACAGATTCTGGGAACAATGGAATAATAGGCTTAAAGCGGTGGATGAATATGTTATTGTGGTTTGGAGGTGCCGTGGTCAGACCCGGCGTGGAGGATTAGAACTGCTGCTGCTGCTGCTGCTTTTCTCTGGTGGCTTCTCTGACAATTTATGGTCCAGGTTTTGTCTCTGAATGTGGGCCGTGTGGAGGTCCGTCGGGGAGTGGAAGACCCGGAGAGAATGTGGGGATTGAAAAATATAGTCTGGGCCTCAGTGCGATTGTAAAAGAATCATGAAAAAAACAATATGGGTCAAGTTAGATTATTATTAGAATTTGTTAATAATTCAATCCACTTTATATATGTCTTCTTTAATGACGTTCAAACAAACACTGTGGCTGCTCAAACCTGCCAACAGAGGGCGCCGTTTCAGTGGCCCTTACAGCATTGATTAATACACAACACTGGCTACTATGGCATGTTATACCTCATTATAAAGCTTATTATCCAGGCATGTCTTTTATTCCTCTTTATCCTCATTATCCAATGGCGAGAAGTCTGATCAGAGAGGCCCAGACCTCCCTCTCCAGGAATCCTGGGGCGTTCCCAGACCGGCGGTGAGACATAGTCCCTCCTACGGGTCCTGGGTCTTCCTCTGGTCTCCGACCAGTGGGACATGCCCAAAACAGCTAAACCAAACTACTGCTATCCCAACTTTTCTACAATTTTATAATTTTAACCCTGCTGTGTTTGATCTTGCTGTGTCCTACCGCTTATTTTTAAAAAGCCTGATGCTCCCAGATGTCCATGATGCTTCCTGACGTCCCCTGAACTTTGGACCTGAACTCTGGACCTGAACTCTGATCCTGAACTATGGACCTGATCCTGATCCCTGGACCTGATCCCTGCCTGTTTCGGCCCGTTTTGATGGCTCTGTGACCCGGGCTCTGGAGCCTCCTGTGGGGATATAAAAATGCAAAGCCTGGTCTCCACCGGGGGAGAACAAAACAAAAACATAGATAAGATAAGATAAACCTTTATTAGTCTCACAGTGGAGAAATTTCAGTGTCATCGTTGCACATTACAGCAGAGAAAGGAAATAAGAGCACTCAGATTGCACACATCAAAGTCTATTATTTAAGATAATAGACAATAAATTTAAGATAAAATAAAATAAAATAAGAAAATCTGGGCTACAATTGCACTTGGTTTGGAGTATTTACAGATGTCTATATTATACATTAGCAGCGGAGAATATGAGAATATGAGCATACAATACATAATCGATTCATGAAGATGTCAGATATAAGTTCTAAAGACATGGTTTTATTTGCAAAAACAGGGAGAATTCAGGGAGCAGCAGGTGCTTTGGGGCGGTAAGTTTACAGTAAGTACTTTTTTTTTTTAATTAATATAGCGCATTGTACAGACCAAGCTCACCCAAAGTCCTTTACAAAGTTCAGAGTTCAAATATTTTTCCATTTTCTCCAAACACAGGGATGAAAGAAGCAAGACACCCCAACACCATCCATTCACTCTCTCATTACACAGGGAGAACATGCAAACTCCACACGTAACCACATAAAGCCTTGTTTATGGTTTTCCAGCCGGATCCAAGAGTTCACAGATAAAACGATGCACTCATTAGCCATTCATTTGATCCTTGTGCCTCAGAAGTGCCTCCAGCCCCCGCTCACGGCCCCGTTAGGAACGCTTACGGTTTTTACATGTTCAGTGTCGGGACCACCTGCTGTCTGCGCCTCGTCATGCGGAAATCTGCCGGTGCGAAGAGGTGGGAGGGGGCGGTGTGTGTCGGCGTCTGTGTGTGTGTGTGTAACTTCACGCTGCACCTGCCTCCAATCGAGCGCGAAGCCGACACGACCTCACGTGAGACGAGGGGAAAAAAAACGAAAAACACCCACGACACACGCTCGGATTCAGCGTTTGTTGTTCGCAGCCTGAAGGGACCGCTTTCAAACCGTGGTGCAAAAAGCAGATCAAATGGAGAAAAAGGAAGAGTACAAATTGAAACGGCGGTGGTTGTGCGTGGCGTGCTGTTACCTGGCTTTCACACGACTTAATAACCAAACGATTTCCTCTGGGATGTGGTTTGAAGGTTCATACATTCTGCCACCTGTGTCTTTTTGATTTGGATAATGTCACACACGCAGAGCACTAATCGGGTTGGATTGATGGAGCCGTGTTTATGACTTTAGAAATAGAAAGACCGAGGCTGGTGTCTAAAGCACCTCGTCGTTACGGCTGATTTTTCTGAAAAACCGAGACATATTGGTTTGGTTTGCTTTGTAGAACAGTAACTTATCACCCCGTCCTTGTCATACGATGAGGATTTGTAGAATTCCATTTGAAAACAGAATTTAGATGCGAGAAATGTGCAAGAAATCAATGTTGTGAAGTGACACATTTTATTCAGTTTGCATGTTCTCCATGTGTTTCTAGAAGTTTCCCTAGTATTAAAAACAAACTGAATTAAGGAATAGACCGTGTGCTAACCCGTAGATTTATAAAGCTCTTGGTAGTGAGTTGAGCAAAGTAGGGCCTGAAGAAATAGGGCTTTAATCTCTGGTGAGCTTTACTCTAGCCTGGTCATACCACACCTGGTACTCATTTCATTTCGTACTAAGGTCTAGATTTGCTCCATTGACTCCGTTAACAGGTGGAAGGGGCTAACTCCTTTTGTAGATTGAAACCATTGGATTTGAGTTTACCGCATTTGGTATTTAGCCTAGCTTTAACATGTAGCCTAGCTTTAGCCATCTCCTTTTCTGCTAACGGAGCCCGTGGGGAGTAGAGCCACAACAACTTCGCTTCAATTACATTTACTAAACATTCCTCTTGCTCCGGCTTCAGTTTCTTGATATTTGGAGCCAAACAAGAACGGATTACACCAAAAGTATCAAAGTTTGCACCAAAGTTTAAAACGTTTCAGTGAAAATCCAACCTTCTGTAGAATGTCCCTGGGATCCTATTTCTATGCAGTAAAAACAGGGTCGGCGTGGCAGCAGATCAACAGGATTTGAGAAATATGGATTGGAATTAAAACCTGTTTGTCTCTTGTTTCTTACACTGAAACATATGTTCTTATTTAAATGCAGTATATCTATGAACAATTAGCTTTAGCATCTGCCTTTCCACTTCAGACTAACCCTAACCCATGTGTATACACTATTTGTATGAGATGAGAAATACTTGTGGGCGTACGTCTGAGGGCAATGCTGATAATCTTACCTTACTTTGCCAGACATGTTTCCTGGTATAGTTTTCCCCATCAGCATCTAAGGCTCCGACTATATACATTATTTGTTTTTTGAACTATCTACATTGATGAACATTGGTCTCTGTCTCTTTATCATTGCATTTCTTGTATTTGAACTGTTTGATTCTCTAATCTGTGTTGGCGAATCCACAACTGTGTGAAGTTCTCCCAGATAACTACTGAAATGAAGATAAGATAAGATTAGAGTTCCTTTATTATTCCCACAGTGGGGAAATTCCGTTGTTGCAGCGCACAGAGCACACAGGGAGCAGACAAAATATACAAATTAAGTAGTAGCTATGTTTTCTTAACTGGCTGTAAATGACACAACCGTCCGTGTTGTGTCTGAAGTCCGCAGTGTAGAGGGTGAAGAGGAACGGCGCGAGGACTGTCCCCTGGGGGTCCCCCACACTGCAGGTCAGGACCTCAGACACACAGTCCCTGGTTCTCACAAACTGGGGTCTGTCTATGAGGTAGTCCAGGATCCACTGGGACAGGTCGTAGTCCACTCCAGCTGTCTCCATCTTGTCCCTGAGAAGCCTCGGCTGGATGGTGTTGAAGGCACTGGAGAAATCAAAGATCAGAATCCTCACAGTGAATAACTGATGAATGAATAACTGATAACTACTAAACTGAAATGAATATACTGCACAAATTCTCACCTTGATGACTATATTTCGGAGCCTAATTGAAATGATCTCATTCAGTTTTTTTTGTCCATAGAAACCCATGGCTGGGTTTGACGCAGGTGCAAACTATTAACCCAAACCTTTTACACCAACCACCTTCAGTCGAACCGAAAAGCCATTCAAATACCTTTCTGCTTCTCTCATCGATCATACAAGCCTTGGGAAAACTTTGCACCTTTCTCAATTTGTCATCTGAATAATTCTGTTACCTGCGCTCATCCCAGACCTGAAGTGGATTTTATTTCTTTGCCATTCCAACTTGGTTGGAAATAATTACCGTGACTATTTCTGCTTCTTTTGGGCGGCAGGGAGCGGCAGGCGACAGGTTAAATGAGGAGTTTAACCCTTCCGCAGCGGGAGCGTCGGGTGCGACTCGCCAGACATCTCCGCATAAATTACACAATATCTCACGAATGGTAAACAACAGAGACTTACTTTTTGTTTCTGCGTGAAGAGGAGACTTCAGGCTTTCAGAATATAGTTCCGGAATTTCTCTGTGACGCAGGTAAGATAAGCTATGTCTATTGGGAGTTCAGCGTCCAATCACATCTTCATGCGAGTTAAATATCCAATCGTTGTGCGTGTTACTTTGGCATGCTTCTATCTCCCGGTGTGCCAAAGGTTGAAGAGAGCCGAGATGATTATATTATCCGTGTACAATCTTGTTTGTATACATTTATTCATTTACTGATCCGTAAAAGACTGTTATTTCATTGAAAATGTGCAATAAAGTTTACTGCACTGTTTTTCAAGTCACTGCCAGTCCTTTTATGTTTTTATATGTTTTTTATATTTTTATTTCACAAACGGGACCAGTGAAAATTACGTACATGGCGCCAAACGTGAGTCCAGACGCAAATAGAATGTCACGGAGAAGACGCGCTCGAGAGAAGAAACTAGCTCATCCCGTATTTGTATCCCGTATTTGTATCCCGTGTTTTTTCCGTATCCCGTGTGTCAGACAGAATGGCAAACAGAAACTTGACCGCAGCAGAGGCTCTTGAACTTTTCTATGTGATGAGTGATGTAGATTCAGAATCTGGGGCTGAAAGTTTCTACACGGATGAGGAGAACCAATACCGCGAAGGCGTAGACCCGGCTGAAGAGTAAGTGCCGATTATTTATTTGTGTGTGCGTTTGTTTCTTCTTTATACATGTCAATAAGCACAGGTTGAACCATGGATTTATTATAATAACATATTGTAGACACGCCTGATTGCAGCTAATCTCCATCTATAGTCTCAGGGGGCCTGGGGTCACAGGGGAATTGTATTGATAATAAATACAGTAAAATTATATTATGTGTTTACCTGTTTATTCTAAAGACTAATCTCCATCTATAGTTTACCTGTTTGTTATTATAGTGGTGTATATATATATATATATATATACTCAGTTCCTTTTGTTTTTCTCATTTTACAGCTGTGATGATGAAGATCTTCCACCCTCTTCAGCATCTCCAGATACTGAACCTCGTTCACCCACTCCCACGCCCATCCCCATGGTTACAGTGGAGGCCACCACTTCTCAGCACCACCAATCCACACCTTCACCGCTGACCTCCACCACTCCCTCTACTTCAAGGGGCCGTCACATTTCACAGACCAAAAGAAGTGGAGGCCAAAGCAGAGCTGGAGGCCGAAGCAGAGCTGGAGGCCGAAGCAGAGCTGGAGGCCGAAGCAGAGCTGGAGGCCGAAGCAGTGCTGGAGGCCGAAGCAGTGCTGGAGGCCGAAGCAGAGCTGGAGGCCGAAGCAGAGCTGGAGGCCGAAGCAGAGCTGGAGGCCGAAGCAGTGCTGGAGGCCGAAGCAGTGCTGGAGGCCGAAGCAGATCTCCACCACAGCCTGGACCTGTACTTCCTCAAGCCAGCTGGAACAGTGAACTGGATTCCGATGATTGCCACCCGAAAAAGTTCAAGCCCAAAAGGACACCAGGGCACCAGCTTCATGCAGGTACAAATTACAGCCCATTGGATTTATTTTCACTTTTTGTGGACAAAGGTGCAATGGCCAGTCTTTGCACTAATACCAACAAACAGGCTGAAAAAAACATTGCTAGGGGAAAGAAATACATTTGGACGACACTGCAAGAAACGGAGCTATATAAATTTATTGGACTGATTTTTTATTTTTCATTGCTAAAGCTCTCTTGTGTTGCAGACTACTGGAAACAACATTCTATTTTCAGTACACCTTTTCCGCCAAAAGTAATGACCCGGGATCGGTTCCGGATCATCTCATGGAACATACATATGAGTGACCCAGACCAGGATGTTGTCAATGACCAAACAAAGGGAAGCCCACAGTTTGATAAACTTTTCAGACTGAAGCCACTTTTGGACTCAATCCTAACCGCCTGTAAAGCCCACTATAATCCAAGACAAAACATTTCCATTGATGAGAGAATGGTGGCAACAAAGGCCCACACAGGGATGACCCAGTACATGAAAGCGAAACCAACAAAGTGGGGCTTCAAACTCTTTGTCTTGGCAGACAGCTTCAATGGCTACACTGTGGACTTTGTAATCTACACAGGGAAGTCCCAGTTTTCCTCTGGTGTGGGGCTTGCCTACGATTCTGTCATGTCCCTTATAAAGCCCTCATTCCTGGGTAGTGGTTACCACCTGTATGTTGACAATTTCTACACGAGCCCAAAACTTTTCATGGACCTATATAGTATGGGCATTGGTGCTTGTGGAACATACAGCGAAAATAGGAGAGGATGTCCCCGCACCCAAAGTAATGCCCTGGGTAAAAAAGACAAAAGGGGCACAATAACGTGGATCAGGGAGGGCCCATTGGTGTTTGTGAAGTGGATGGACTCGCGTGAAGTCTCCATCTGCTCCACCATCCATCCTGCTTACACAGGTAAAACAGTGAGGCGGCGCTTCAAAGAAACCGTCGACAACTGGGTCACCAAAGACATTCCCTGCCCACAGCCAATCATGGATTACAATAAGTACATGGGAGGGGTTGATCTGTCAGATCAACTAATTCAATATTACAGTGTTCACCACACCACCAAACGCTGGTACCGGACCCTATTTTTCCACTTCATGGACATTGCAGCCACAAACGCTTACCTTTTGCACAAAGAGTTGAGCCAAGAAAAAGGGGACAAGCCAATGACACACCGAGGCTTTTTAGAGGAGCTGACTGCCCAGCTCTGTGGTGTGTCAGTGATGGTCCCTCCTGTAAAAGCCCCCGCACAACACTTGCCCGTGGCAATATCTGAACAGGAAGACCTGAAGAAGCGGGCATCATACGGGAGGAGAAGCTGTGCTCACTGCAGAGAGACTCGCCACAAAAGACAAGCTACCCCTTGGAAGTGCCTAGCCTGTGATGTGGCTCTCTGCCTCATAGCAGACAGAAACTGCTTCCAGGAATGGCATCAGGAGTAAAACTCTAGGAAGGCTTTTTGTAAATTTGTAATATAGTTATGGTTATGTAATAAGTTGTTTTTTTGCCTTTCAGTGTGTTCTTTTTCAATAAATGTTCGTAAAATTTATTTCTTCATGATTTCATAACTTTCTTTACATTCAAAGGACACCATTACAGTATGCATATTATCTATGATGTGGCTCCCTGCCCCATGACAGACAGAAATTGCTCCCAGTAATGGCATCAGCAGTAAAACGCTTGGGCTTTTTGCACTTATTGTGGAATTTTGTACATTTGTACTATAGTTACAGGTCCAATTTTTTTTCTCAATATCCCCAAGACCCTAAACAACATTGCTACAATGTGTAAGAAGTTGGCATTAGCATTTCAGTGTGTTTTTCCAATAGGTGTGTGTAGAATTGATTTTCCGTTTTTATTTTTTCTATGTCTTCATGACTCCATAACATTTATTACATTCATATGACACAAGTATAGTATGCATATTATATAAGCCCAGGTTTTACTGAAAAAAACAAAGTATCCTGCTTTACTGTGCATCACTAGATAAGTGTTTTATGAGCAATAATACTACAAAAATTCCAGGCGAGGTAAATGCTCCAAAACACCCTTAGACTCTGAAGGGTTAACAAAGTGGCCCCACAGTGATTTCAACTATTATTATAATCTTGCAGCGTTGATGGTAGTGGTGTGACCAAGGCATGTTATACTGGCAACAGTAGCTCAGTTGGGGCCTGAAGGTTGTGGTTCGAGCCTAACTGCAAGACCTATACTTCACAATCGACTCCCACTGATGTCAGCTGTCGTTGGTCCACGGGCAAGACACTTAAACCCCACTTAGCGCCTTAAGCCCCCTCTGGAAGATCTCATCTTCCTGTGGACTCAGCAGCTGCAGGAGGATCATGATGGGCTGGGGCTCTGAGTGCCACCACCCAACCAGAACATAGTTTAAGTAAGGGATAATTGTAGATTAGGCAGGTCTTTATCGGACGAACCATTAAAGAACCAAGAAACAAAACACATAACCTACTCAGAGTATTTAAATATCACACAAATGAAGTCATTGTTGAATTCGCTCAGGCTTCTCTTTTCGGCTTCCTTACTCTGACACAACTCTGATGATGGTTAAAATCTGCTTTGACCTGAACACAGATAGACACAGTATTTGCCGATGACATCCACTGCTGCCCAAAAGACCATATCAATCAACTTTATTTGTAGAGCGCCTTTCTACACACGGCAACACAAGGCGCCTCACACCCCACATTACATCACTGCATAATCCTAAGACATTAATATCCACATAAACCATTCAAAATAACAAGCACAAGTATTAAAAACATTACAGAACATTAAAATCACCCATAGGATTAAAAAATCATACTCTACATCGTGCACCTATAAACGTTATATATTTTAGGGGTCTTGTGAGTTTTTTTCTTATCCTCTGATGCAGGAGTCCTTTGGCTAGTTAGTGCCCAACTATAAGACCTGTGGAGATCCAGGACACTTTAACATTCTACATGTTGAACATTTATCAACATGTGTTCTATATTCTTCATAGTGTTTTAACTGTTGATTACTCTGATCTGTGGTGATTTCAATGTTTTTTGTTAAGTCACTGAGATGATGCTGTTGTGATTTAGGGCTGTACAAGAATAATTTTGTGTAGATGTTTGTTGTGCTGTGTTTGAACCCAGAAGTGACTATTCCGTTATAACTACACTTATAACTATTTGATGTTAATCAGATTGTTTTACTAAAAGATATTCGTAACACTACTTTCTATTTTTTTATTCGGCCCCAAGAACAAAGTTTGAACGAGCGTGAAAAGACCTGAAAAGTCATGCCAGGGTTCTAGGAGCTGGAGTAATGTGTTTCTTACAGTGACTTTGGGTCAGACTCTTGGCAGCAGAGTTTTGGAAGGACTTCCCAAACAAGCTTAGTGAAAGGAGCCACCGCGTTTGACTCAGAAAACCACATTTAATCCATCTCCAGAATTGTATTACGTACACATTTAATTGGCAAGTATATTTATGTAGCACAGTGAAAACACAAGGCAAAGAGCTGGCCAACACAAGATAGAAACAATCACACAGTGCATTAAAATAATTCATATTCAAAGCTGTTTTTAAACCGGATTTGAAATCTCCGAGAAGAAGTCTGTCTCAACTTTTCAGGAAGATTGTTTCAGAAATTAGCATATATCTGAAACGCTCCCATGCCCATCGTTAGTCCTACTCTGGGACCAGTCCCTCTGTTCTGCCTCAGAGTACCAAACCGAGGCCAGTCCCTGTGCTCCTCATAGTCCCCAGCAGGAGGCCAGTCCCTGTTGCTCCTCAAGTCCCCAGTCATGAGTTCCCATTCCCGCATTCTGTTCCATTTACTCCACAGTCCCTGTGCTCCACAAGTCCTAACAGCTGTGCCATCCCAGTGCTCCCTCGGCGGTTATTAACAAGCGCTAACGTCAAAGCCTCGGCGGTTATTCACAAGCCGCTAACGTCCAAAAACACATCTCGACACCAGCTCTGCCTTTGTCCTCGCCGTGGTCTGCTTTCGGCTCATGAAAAGCCCCGCGGTGTCTGACAACACTCAGACCAGGGTAAAAATAACGCGGTCCCACGGCAGTAATACAGGCAGGTTTTGGGCTCGGCTCGCTCTTGTTTGCTGGAGGTAGTCTGGAAATGGCAGGTCCACAAGGCTTTCACGTCCCATTGTTCTTCGGTGATATCTTTGGCTGTTGCCGGATCCCAAAGCAACCCTCGGGAAAAGCTCTGGAGACGGAGGACAACCCTGTGTGATGTCCAGGAAGTGGGACAGATTCTGGGAACAATGGAATAATAGGCTTAAAGCGGTGGATGAATATGTTATTGTGGTTTGGAGGTGCCGTGGTCAGACCCGGCGTGGAGGATTAGAACTGCTGCTGCTGCTGCTGCTTTTCTCTGGTGGCTTCTCTGACAATTTATGGTCCAGGTTTTGTCTCTGAATGTGGGCCGTGTGGAGGTCCGTCGGGGAGTGGAAGACCCGGAGAGAATGTGGGGATTGAAAAATATAGTCTGGGCCTCAGTGCGATTGTAAAAGAATCATGAAAAAAACAATATGGGTCAAGTTAGATTATTATTAGAATTTGTTAATAATTCAATCCACTTTATATATGTCTTCTTTAATGACGTTCAAACAAACACTGTGGCTGCTCAAACCTGCCAACAGAGGGCGCCGTTTCAGTGGCCCTTACAGCATTGATTAATACACAACACTGGCTACTATGGCATGTTATACCTCATTATAAAGCTATTATCCAGGCATGTCTTTTATTCCTCTTTATCCTCATTATCCAATGGCGAGAAGTCTGATCAGAGAGGCCCAGACCTCCCTCTCCAGGAATCCTGGGGCGTTCCCAGACCGGCGGTGAGACATAGTCCCTCCTACGGGTCCTGGGTCTTCCTCTGGTCTCCGACCAGTGGGACATGCCCAAAACAGCTAAACCAAACTACTGCTATCCCAACTTTTCTACAATTTTATAATTTTAACCCTGCTGTGTTTGATCTTGCTGTGTCCTACCGCTTATTTTTAAAAAGCCTGATGCTCCCAGATGTCCATGATGCTTCCTGACGTCCCCTGAACTTTGGACCTGAACTCTGGACCTGAACTCTGATCCTGAACTATGGACCTGATCCTGATCCCTGGACCTGATCCCTGCCTGTTTCGGCCCGTTTTGATGGCTCTGTGACCCGGGCTCTGGAGCCTCCTGTGGGGATATAAAAATGCAAAGCCTGGTCTCCACCGGGGGAGAACAAAACAAAAACATAGATAAGATAAGATAAACCTTTATTAGTCTCACAGTGGAGAAATTTCAGTGTCATCGTTGCACATTACAGCAGAGAAAGGAAATAAGAGCACTCAGATTGCACACATCAAAGTCTATTATTTAAGATAATAGACAATAAATTTAAGATAAAATAAAATAAAATAAGAAAATCTGGGCTACAATTGCACTTGGTTTGGAGTATTTACAGATGTCTATATTATACATTAGCAGCGGAGAATATGAGAATATGAGCATACAATACATAATCGATTCATGAAGATGTCAGATATAAGTTCTAAAGACATGGTTTTATTTGCAAAAACAGGGAGAATTCAGGGAGCAGCAGGTGCTTTGGGGCGGTAAGTTTACAGTAAGTACTTTTTTTTTTTAATTAATATAGCGCATTGTACAGACCAAGCTCACCCAAAGTCCTTTACAAAGTTCAGAGTTCAAATATTTTTCCATTTTCTCCAAACACAGGGATGAAAGAAGCAAGACACCCCAACACCATCCATTCACTCTCTCATTACACAGGGAGAACATGCAAACTCCACACGTAACCACATAAAGCCTTGTTTATGGTTTTCCAGCCGGATCCAAGAGTTCACAGATAAAACGATGCACTCATTAGCCATTCATTTGATCCTTGTGCCTCAGAAGTGCCTCCAGCCCCCGCTCACGGCCCCGTTAGGAACGCTTACGGTTTTTACATGTTCAGTGTCGGGACCACCTGCTGTCTGCGCCTCGTCATGCGGAAATCTGCCGGTGCGAAGAGGTGGGAGGGGGCGGTGTGTGTCGGCGTCTGTGTGTGTGTGTGTAACTTCACGCTGCACCTGCCTCCAATCGAGCGCGAAGCCGACACGACCTCACGTGAGACGAGGGGAAAAAAACGAAAACACCCACGACACACGCTCGGATTCAGCGTTTGTTGTTCGCAGCCTGAAGGGACCGCTTTCAAACCGTGGTGCAAAAAGCAGATCAAATGGAGAAAAAGGAAGAGTACAAATTGAAACGGCGGTGGTTGTGCGTGGCGTGCTGTTACCTGGCTTTCACACGACTTAATAACCAAACGATTTCCTCTGGGATGTGGTTTGAAGGTTCATACATTCTGCCACCTGTGTCTTTTTGATTTGGATAATGTCACACACGCAGAGCACTAATCGGGTTGGATTGATGGAGCCGTGTTTATGACTTTAGAAATAGAAAGACCGAGGCTGGTGTCTAAAGCACCTCGTCGTTACGGCTGATTTTTCTGAAAAACCGAGACATATTGGTTTGGTTTGCTTTGTAGAACAGTAACTTATCACCCCGTCCTTGTCATACGATGAGGATTTGTAGAATTCCATTTGAAAACAGAATTTAGATGCGAGAAATGTGCAAGAAATCAATGTTGTGAAGTGACACATTTTATTCAGTTTGCATGTTCTCCATGTGTTTCTAGAAGTTTCCCTAGTATTAAAAACAAAATGAATTAAGGAATAGACCGTGTGCTAACCCGTAGATTTATAAAGCTCTTGGTAGTGAGTTGAGCAAAGTAGGGCCTGAAGAAATAGGGCTTTAATCTCTGGTGAGCTTTACTCTAGCCTGGTCATACCACACCATGGTACTCATTTCATTTCGTACTAAGGTCTAGATTTGCTCCATTGACTCCGTTAACAGGTGGAAGGGGCTAACTCCTTTTGTAGATTGAAACCATTGGATTTGAGTTTACCGCATTTGGTATTTAGCCTAGCTTTAACATGTAGCCTAGCTTTAGCCATCTCCTTTTCTGCTAACGGAGCCCGTGGGGAGTAGAGCCACAACAACTTCGCTTCAATTACATTTACTAAACATTCCTCTTGCTCCGGCTTCAGTTTCTTGATATTTGGAGCCAAACAAGAACGGATTACACCAAAAGTATCAAAGTTTGCACCAAAGTTTAAAACGTTTCAGTGAAAATCCAACCTTCTGTAGAATGTCCCTGGGATCCTATTTCTATGCAGTAAAAACAGGGTCGGCGTGGCAGCAGATCAACAGGATTTGAGAAATATGGATTGGAATTAAAACCTGTTTGTCTCTTGTTTCTTACACTGAAACATATGTTCTTATTTAAATGCAGTATATCTATGAACAATTAGCTTTAGCATCTGCCTTTCCACTTCAGACTAACCCTAACCCATGTGTATACACTATTTGTATGAGATGAGAAATACTTGTGGGCGTACGTCTGAGGGCAATGCTGATAATCTTACCTTACTTTGCCAGACATGTTTCCTGGTATAGTTTTCCCCATCAGCATCTAAGGCTCCGACTATATACATTATTTGTTTTTTGAACTATCTACATTGATGAACATTGGTCTCTGTCTCTTTATCATTGCATTTCTTGTATTTGAACTGTTTGATTCTCTAATCTGTGTTGGCGAATCCACAACTGTGTGAAGTTCTCCCAGATAACTACTGAAATGAAGATAAGATAAGATTAGAGTTCCTTTATTATTCCCACAGTGGGGAAATTCCGTTGTTGCAGCGCACAGAGCACACAGGGAGCAGACAAAATATACAAATTAAGTAGTAGCTATGTTTTCTTAACTGGCTGTAAATGACACAACCGTCCGTGTTGTGTCTGAAGTCCGCAGTGTAGAGGGTGAAGAGGAACGGCGCGAGGACTGTCCCCTGGGGGTCCCCCACACTGCAGGTCAGGACCTCAGACACACAGTCCCTGGTTCTCACAAACTGGGGTCTGTCTATGAGGTAGTCCAGGATCCACTGGGACAGGTCGTAGTCCACTCCAGCTGTCTCCATCTTGTCCCTGAGAAGCCTCGGCTGGATGGTGTTGAAGGCACTGGAGAAATCAAAGATCAGAATCCTCACAGTGAATAACTGATGAATGAATAACTGATAACTACTAAACTGAAATGAATATACTGCACAAATTCTCACCTTGATGACTATATTTCGGAGCCTAATTGAAATGATCTCATTCAGTTTTTTTTGTCCATAGAAACCCATGGCTGGGTTTGACGCAGGTGCAAACTATTAACCCAAACCTTTTACACCAACCACCTTCAGTCGAACCGAAAAGCCATTCAAATACCTTTCTGCTTCTCTCATCGATCATACAAGCCTTGGGAAAACTTTGCACCTTTCTCAATTTGTCATCTGAATAATTCTGTTACCTGCGCTCATCCCAGACCTGAAGTGGATTTTATTTCTTTGCCATTCCAACTTGGTTGGAAATAATTACCGTGACTATTTCTGCTTCTTTTGGGCGGCAGGGAGCGGCAGGCGACAGGTTAAATGAGGAGTTTAACCCTTCCGCAGCGGGAGCGTCGGGTGCGACTCGCCAGACATCTCCGCATAAATTACACAATATCTCACGAATGGTAAACAACAGAGACTTACTTTTTGTTTCTGCGTGAAGAGGAGACTTCAGGCTTTCAGAATATAGTTCCGGAATTTCTCTGTGACGCAGGTAAGATAAGCTATGTCTATTGGGAGTTCAGCGTCCAATCACATCTTCATGCGAGTTAAATATCCAATCGTTGTGCGTGTTACTTTGGCATGCTTCTATCTCCCGGTGTGCCAAAGGTTGAAGAGAGCCGAGATGATTATATTATCCGTGTACAATCTTGTTTGTATACATTTATTCATTTACTGATCCGTAAAAGACTGTTATTTCATTGAAAATGTGCAATAAAGTTTACTGCACTGTTTTTCAAGTCACTGCCAGTCCTTTTATGTTTTTATATGTTTTTTATATTTTTATTTCACAAACGGGACCAGTGAAAATTACGTACATGGCGCCAAACGTGAGTCCAGACGCAAATAGAATGTCACGGAGAAGACGCGCTCGAGAGAAGAAACTAGCTCATCCCGTATTTGTATCCCGTATTTGTATCCCGTGTTTTTTCCGTATCCCGTGTGTCAGACAGAATGGCAAACAGAAACTTGACCGCAGCAGAGGCTCTTGAACTTTTCTATGTGATGAGTGATGTAGATTCAGAATCTGGGGCTGAAAGTTTCTACACGGATGAGGAGAACCAATACCGCGAAGGCGTAGACCCGGCTGAAGAGTAAGTGCCGATTATTTATTTGTGTGTGCGTTTGTTTCTTCTTTATACATGTCAATAAGCACAGGTTGAACCATGGATTTATTATAATAACATATTGTAGACACGCCTGATTGCAGCTAATCTCCATCTATAGTCTCAGGGGGCCTGGGGTCACAGGGGAATTGTATTGATAATAAATACAGTAAAATTATATTATGTGTTTACCTGTTTATTCTAAAGACTAATCTCCATCTATAGTTTACCTGTTTGTTATTATAGTGGTGTATATATATATATATATATATACTCAGTTCCTTTTGTTTTTCTCATTTTACAGCTGTGATGATGAAGATCTTCCACCCTCTTCAGCATCTCCAGATACTGAACCTCGTTCACCCACTCCCACGCCCATCCCCATGGTTACAGTGGAGGCCACCACTTCTCAGCACCACCAATCCACACCTTCACCGCTGACCTCCACCACTCCCTCTACTTCAAGGGGCCGTCACATTTCACAGACCAAAAGAAGTGGAGGCCAAAGCAGAGCTGGAGGCCGAAGCAGAGCTGGAGGCCGAAGCAGAGCTGGAGGCCGAAGCAGAGCTGGAGGCCGAAGCAGTGCTGGAGGCCGAAGCAGTGCTGGAGGCCGAAGCAGAGCTGGAGGCCGAAGCAGAGCTGGAGGCCGAAGCAGAGCTGGAGGCCGAAGCAGTGCTGGAGGCCGAAGCAGTGCTGGAGGCCGAAGCAGATCTCCACCACAGCCTGGACCTGTACTTCCTCAAGCCAGCTGGAACAGTGAACTGGATTCCGATGATTGCCACCCGAAAAAGTTCAAGCCCAAAAGGACACCAGGGCACCAGCTTCATGCAGGTACAAATTACAGCCCATTGGATTTATTTTCACTTTTTGTGGACAAAGGTGCAATGGCCAGTCTTTGCACTAATACCAACAAACAGGCTGAAAAAAACATTGCTAGGGGAAAGAAATACATTTGGACGACACTGCAAGAAACGGAGCTATATAAATTTATTGGACTGATTTTTTATTTTTCATTGCTAAAGCTCTCTTGTGTTGCAGACTACTGGAAACAACATTCTATTTTCAGTACACCTTTTCCGCCAAAAGTAATGACCCGGGATCGGTTCCGGATCATCTCATGGAACATACATATGAGTGACCCAGACCAGGATGTTGTCAATGACCAAACAAAGGGAAGCCCACAGTTTGATAAACTTTTCAGACTGAAGCCACTTTTGGACTCAATCCTAACCGCCTGTAAAGCCCACTATAATCCAAGACAAAACATTTCCATTGATGAGAGAATGGTGGCAACAAAGGCCCACACAGGGATGACCCAGTACATGAAAGCGAAACCAACAAAGTGGGGCTTCAAACTCTTTGTCTTGGCAGACAGCTTCAATGGCTACACTGTGGACTTTGTAATCTACACAGGGAAGTCCCAGTTTTCCTCTGGTGTGGGGCTTGCCTACGATTCTGTCATGTCCCTTATAAAGCCCTCATTCCTGGGTAGTGGTTACCACCTGTATGTTGACAATTTCTACACGAGCCCAAAACTTTTCATGGACCTATATAGTATGGGCATTGGTGCTTGTGGAACATACAGCGAAAATAGGAGAGGATGTCCCCGCACCCAAAGTAATGCCCTGGGTAAAAAAGACAAAAGGGGCACAATAACGTGGATCAGGGAGGGCCCATTGGTGTTTGTGAAGTGGATGGACTCGCGTGAAGTCTCCATCTGCTCCACCATCCATCCTGCTTACACAGGTAAAACAGTGAGGCGGCGCTTCAAAGAAACCGTCGACAACTGGGTCACCAAAGACATTCCCTGCCCACAGCCAATCATGGATTACAATAAGTACATGGGAGGGGTTGATCTGTCAGATCAACTAATTCAATATTACAGTGTTCACCACACCACCAAACGCTGGTACCGGACCCTATTTTTCCACTTCATGGACATTGCAGCCACAAACGCTTACCTTTTGCACAAAGAGTTGAGCCAAGAAAAAGGGGACAAGCCAATGACACACCGAGGCTTTTTAGAGGAGCTGACTGCCCAGCTCTGTGGTGTGTCAGTGATGGTCCCTCCTGTAAAAGCCCCCGCACAACACTTGCCCGTGGCAATATCTGAACAGGAAGACCTGAAGAAGCGGGCATCATACGGGAGGAGAAGCTGTGCTCACTGCAGAGAGACTCGCCACAAAAGACAAGCTACCCCTTGGAAGTGCCTAGCCTGTGATGTGGCTCTCTGCCTCATAGCAGACAGAAACTGCTTCCAGGAATGGCATCAGGAGTAAAACTCTAGGAAGGCTTTTTGTAAATTTGTAATATAGTTATGGTTATGTAATAAGTTGTTTTTTTGCCTTTCAGTGTGTTCTTTTTCAATAAATGTTCGTAAAATTTATTTCTTCATGATTTCATAACTTTCTTTACATTCAAAGGACACCATTACAGTATGCATATTATCTATGATGTGGCTCCCTGCCCCATGACAGACAGAAATTGCTCCCAGTAATGGCATCAGCAGTAAAACGCTTGGGCTTTTTGCACTTATTGTGGAATTTTGTACATTTGTACTATAGTTACAGGTCCAATTTTTTTTCTCAATATCCCCAAGACCCTAAACAACATTGCTACAATGTGTAAGAAGTTGGCATTAGCATTTCAGTGTGTTTTTCCAATAGGTGTGTGTAGAATTGATTTTCCGTTTTTATTTTTTCTATGTCTTCATGACTCCATAACATTTATTACATTCATATGACACAAGTATAGTATGCATATTATATAAGCCCAGGTTTTACTGAAAAAAACAAAGTATCCTGCTTTACTGTGCATCACTAGATAAGTGTTTTATGAGCAATAATACTACAAAAATTCCAGGCGAGGTAAATGCTCCAAAACACCCTTAGACTCTGAAGGGTTAAAGTCTTGAAACAGCTCCATGGCAGATTATCACAGTGGGACGTGGGAGACTGACACAGATGTTGACGGCACCTGTGACTTTGGCGCCACATGATTGGGGGTTTTGTAAAAGCAGCGAAAAATACACTTTCATAATGTCACAGCTGCAGTTTTTTTGAAATGCTGTCACTCCTCAATGCACGGAAAAAGTCTGGACAAAGGATCATTTAAGGGTTAGAAATATGTGCGGTGAGAGGTCTTCCAGCTGTTTTAAGTCTTATTCTATACATAAATTACACATTTGGGCAACATGGTGACTGAGTGGTTAGCATTCTCCCTTCTCCGCAAGAAGGTCCTGGCTTTGTATCCCGGTTGGACTTTCTGAGTGGAGTTTGCATGTTCTTCCTGTGTCAGCATAGGTTCCCTCTGGGTGCTACGGTTTCCCTTACCACTAAAAACATTTACAATAGTTCTGGCATGCAATTGTTTGATTCTTTAAGCTGTGTTGGCGAATTTCGGTTGTGTAAAGTCCTCCCAGAAAACTGCTTTAGTAATTTCGGGCTACACAAGAATACATTGAGTTGGATATTGGATAATTTCAAAGGAGAACCAAACATCTCAATCTCAAACCTGCTGGGCTTGAGACAGTGCTAACACTTACAATATAGCGCCCTAAGTAGGGAACAGCCAAAGCCATTATTGATTGGGATTTCAGAACAAGCACCTCCCAGTAAACTAAGTATTTCCTTCTCCAACCAACTATTCAAATCAATGCATCTCACGGCTAATCACTTTAGACCGGCCAGTCTGCTCTGCTCCGTCTACGCCTTCCTTGCTTTGGCTTGAGCTCGATTAGACCCAGTCCACAGAGCAGACACTTGAGACATCCACTCGAGACGTGCTTCAGACTGAAACAATTACTTTGACCAAGACCACGGCTTCCAGACCCGCGCAAACTTCAGAACAATCAGCCACACGTAACTCCATTGAAGTCAGGTTAAATGAGGATGTGAGTACGTTTCTGGTTTTGCATTTGGCACCTAGTATTTCTTCAGTTGTTAATTCTGGATCACACCTGAAGTTGGTAATATATCCACACAGAGGTAATGCATTTTCAAACCAACACCGACACCAGACTCTTGACAACGCATTGAATCCTCTTCTACTAAAACCTCTTTCTCTCAAACTTTGCTGAGTTGGATCTAAACTTTTTTCAGGAAGGCTGCTCCTGGTTTTGATCATAGACTGAATATATTAACAGACGTAGTGACGCCTATTGCCGCAGTTAAACTAATGTGCCTCCACTGTTGCCGTCTATTCTTGTGTTTCATGAGCCTGGCCTGTAGGGGGCGCATGAGCAGAGGGCGCATAACCGTAACCCTAACCATAACCCATGTAAAACCATGTAAAGTCTGTTTTGGAGTCAAAGGCTCTCCTCCTGTGCGGTGTACGGTTGTTGGAACAGTCTTAATCTGGGACACTCAATTCTAAGGGAGAACTTACAAATATTTCTCAAAAGAGTCTTGATTTCAGGCGATTTTGGAAAGAAAAACAGAAGAAATGTCTGCGTTTCATTGGGGTGGCCTGCAGGGGGCGCTTATCTGGGAAAGCCTTGATCCACCTCGCCCGCCTCATTCCAGGGATTTTTTTCAAAGTGTCCTCCTTTATATGAGACACAGTTGGAACATGAACAAACTCTGGTCTTTCTCTGTATTTGTGCGGTTGCTACAAGCGTACACCGCACAAAAAGATGGCATTTTGACAGCGCTTCTTCTTCTACTATATCAATCAATCAATCAATCAAAGTTTATTTGTAGAGCGCCTTTCATACACATGGCAACACAAAGCGCTTCACAGTCCACATCACAAATCATCACATAAAACAAACACCAGAATCACAATTAAAACATTAAAATCACACAAAAGATTAAAACACAATTAAAACATTAAAATCACACAAAAGAATAAAACCATTAAAACTTTCAAAATTACACAAGAAATTTAAATAAATAAATAAATGACAGCAGTGCATTAAAAATGGAGATAAAATCCTTCAGTTGTATGCACAGGCAAACAGAACAGTCTTTAACCTGGATTTGAACATTGACAGAGTAGACGCCTCCCTCACATTTTCAGGGAGATTGTTCCAGATCTTAGCTGCATGGATCTGAAACGCAGCCTCCCCATATATATATATATATATATATATATATATATATATATATATATATATATATATATATATATATATATATATATATATATATATATATATATATATATATATATATATATATATATATATATATATATTTATATATATATATATATATATATATATATATATATACTATATATATATATATATATATATATTATATATTATATATATATCTCCGTGTACCCGGCAGACTGCACCGCCAGGGTACGTCACGTCTGGTTTAAACAAAGCACATTTGTGCATGTGTTAGCTGCACTGGCTCCATTCATTAATGAGGGCATTCAAAAGTCCACAGCGACCAAACTTGACTGGTCCAAAAAAATATACTCACATCGACAGCATCAGGAACGAAGCTTTGGAACATAGATTCTAATCAGAACATACAACTGGAGAGTCCAGTGACAGGTCCTTCCAACTCTGCTTTTACACTAATACTGTTCATTCTGGATATGGTTTGTACTCGGTGGAAAGCTGAGGATTTGACTTTTCTGATGTGGTTGTTCAAATTGGCGTTTGTTTTTACACCTGGATTTATTTCCGGATTTGTGCTGTAAGCTTTAGGGATAGACTGGGTGATCGCCAGCACTCTGTAGATAGATAGATACGTTTTTGACCCCTTTGGGAGAAATGCACAGTGTTGTGTCAGTTCACAGCTTTTCTGAACTAGTTCAAGTTCAGTTCATACATGCTCAAAGTGAACAGTTCACGTTCAAAGTTCACATTTTTAATTCTGAACTAGTTCAAAGTTCAGTTCATTTTACTTTTTTCGTGAGATACTTAAATACATATTTTTTCACACTACGAGCTATATATTTATATATATATATATATATATATATATATATATATATATATATATATGTGTGTGTGTGTGTGTAAATATCTCCTGTACACCCACAGGAGGAGAGCCTTTTGACCACAAAACAGACCAGATTTACATGGTTTTCAATGAGAACAAAACGGAGTTGCTCCATCTCTGCTCATAAACTACAGACAGTAATGCGCTGCAGTGCTGTCATGTCTGTACTTCATGTCAAATGTAAACGGTGTAAACTTTGTCGCTAACTCACCCTGTGTTTTCATCACGACTCAGGCACATGTGAAAAGCACCAGCTCACAGCGCCGCACCGCAACACAGAGTCGGGGTGCGTTCACAGACGGTGGAAACCGTTAGAATTTTTAGATTTCGGTGGAAAAAGTGCGAGAATACAGGAGGGAGGAACTTTCTCTCGTTGCGTTTCAAAAGAGAAAACAGATTCCAACGTTCATAGTGATGTCTGCCGTTCATGACACATAAAATTAACTAATTCACGTTCAAGTTGTTTTTTAAAAAATGTGTTGCGTTCAGTTCAACGTTCACGAAAAAATGAGCGTGTTCAATGAACGCGTTCTTTTGAACTCGTTCACGCACAACACTGGAAATGCAGGTGTCCGATAGCAGCGAAAAATAAAAATAATCATTCTAAAATGCTCACAATAGCAATAATAAGAAACAGCAGCAGAGGTGGAGCCGCTTGGTTCGGACCATTTTCTCTGCTCCAAAGTAAAATGCTGAATGCTTCATTAGCATTTTTAAAAAAGTTAGCATTCCTGGTTCCTCCACCTAGAATTCAAGTCTATTCTACAACAGTTGATGGTAACCAAACTTACAACCAGAAAGATCCACAGGTTTATTATCTGGGATGTCAAAGTCGATAACCCTGAAGTCATGGCTTGGACAGAAGCCAAGCACACGTCCACGTCCGGGCTTTTCCCCTCTTGTCCTGAGCGACGGTGTCAAAACAAAGCCGGTATCTCTGTGACAAATGGAGCCCAGCCAAAACTGCTCGGGGCACGCACACTTCACACATACGCTGTTTATACATATTTCATGTCATCTTCCACAAGCAATTTACTCAGAACCCACAAACAAAGGCTGCATCTGCTGCCCGTGTCCACAATGCATCAATTTTACAGCTTTTCCAGACAAGATTTAACGCTAGCTTTGCCTCGCCGTCCTATTTGTTTACTATGCACAAAATGTATTAGAGAATCTGCCTACCAAATTGCAAATGTAAAACGGGAAAACGGCGGGAAGGAGAATGGATTTTTGGAGCTTTGATGGGTTTTCTTTGCGTTTGCGAGGCCTTCAATAAAAAGGAAAGTTATGGAGCGTTCCGTAGTTTTGGGCGCTGCTGACGGATTTATTCTCGGTTTAAAGTAGTAACTGGTTTTACAACAAGGAACATACAAAAAAGGCTGGAATTTCTAATCTCATAAAGAACACAGAAATCAGTTGTTTTTAGTTATGTCCGTGCTAAAATCGAAATCTCTTGGTTCAAATTGGCACTGACACAAAAAATACGTCACTTGTAATTACAGCACACCCCGATACAAAAACATACTTCTAATTTCTGTTATCCGTGTATCAACCTGTAAGAAATTCTATATTTAATCATGAAAAGTTAAATCAAAGTGTTTTTAAAGTGTGTGTTTTTGTGGTAGCCTGAGGTCAGTGAGTTTAGAACAAAACAATGGAAAGCCTTCAAGTGTTCTTTTCAGTCCTCATCTCACCGGACTGGAGATGAGACCGGACTGGAGATGAGACCGGACTGGAGATGAGACCGGACTAGACCAGGCTCTCCGGTCTTACCATATATGGAGCAAAAATTACGGCACTTCCACATTTTCATAAAACTGTTTTGAGCGACATAGTTAGTCTGAGTCAGGCGGAGAGAGGACTTCACAGAGAACCTGGAAGTCCTTTGTTAGTTTTCAGGCCTGGACCGACAATAATTTGGCTCAGTTCATAGGGATCGGGAAATAGGAGCTCAGAGAGTTTAGTTTAAGTATTTCATTGATAAAATATTGTTTATTTGAACTCCTGAATATCTTCGTCTTCTTTTCTGGTAAAATTCACGGGGTAGCACGGTGGCTGAGTGGTCAGCACTTGCGCTTCTCAGCAAGAAGATCCTGGGTTCGAATCCCAGTCGGAACAGAGCTTTTCTGAGTGGAGTTTGCATGTTCTCCCCGTTTCTGCGTAGGTTTCCTCCGGGTGCTCCGGTTTCCCCTACCACTAAAAACATGTACAATAGGTCTGAATGTAAATGAGAGAGTGAATGGATGGTGTTGGAGCTGATGGTCCAGTGTGTTCTGGACTCGCTTCTGTCGTCACCGTGTGTGGAAGGATTGGAACAATATCTGACTCTGAACATTGGAAAGTGCTTTGGATCTGTACCTTGGTCTGTAAAATGTACTATATAAATAAACATTACATTACAAAATTCATACAGTGTTTAAAAAAAGGTTACGTACAAATATATATAACTCGCAGTAGATTACACAGTACTTTATACTTGCTTCTTATCATAATAGATTTGATACTTGTTTCTTTGATGCTAAAGCTAGAGATTGTATTTTATTTACTACAGAATTATTGTTCATTTATTTTCTGTTCTCTAACTCCTGATGCAACACTGAAATTTCCCCGCTGTCTGACAGATACAGCATCTCTTCATCTTAATCTCTTTGTTTCCTGACGTTAAAGCCGGATGCTCAGGTCCTGAAGACCATGTGGAAGGGTCAGACCAGTGACGGACACGTCCTGCATCACGCCTGTGTAAGCCGGGGATGTATTCTCCGAGGTTCGATGGTTCGGTCGGGTTTGGCGAGGTCGTGGCGCTCAATAAACCCGTCTGGCAGAAGGAAAGCTATGATCCGTCCGCACTCCGGTAACATCCTGACCTGCGGTTGTAAGCCGGTGACATGCGACTACTCAAGCGGAGAGGAACGGCGGCGGGAAAATTAATTTCTGCCCAGAGTATTGATTGTGTGAATGTACGGGCGGAAAGAGTCGGACGGAGCAGAGGTCGGCGTGGACACAGTTGTACGAGTCGTTAATGGATTAGAAATTACTCAACCGTCTCCGTGGAGAGGTTTTACCGACTTTATTACGGATTATTTATGTATTTAATATATATGTTTATCCATCCATCCATCCATCCTCTTCCCCTTAATCCATTTCTGGGTTGGGGGGGTGGCAGTCAGAGCCAGTCCACAGAGCACCAGCCCCTCACTGATCCTCCTGCAGGTGGTGAGTCCACAGGAGCTGAGATCTTTCAGTGGGGGCTTTAGGCAAAGTGGGGTTAAGTGTCTTGCCCAAGGACACAACGACAGCAGTCATCAGTGGGAGTTGTGAAGTAGGTCTTGAGGTGGGCTCGAACCCATGACCTTCAGGCTCAAAGGCCAATGCTCTACCAACTGAGCTACTATCGCCCCTATATATGTTTATGTTTCGAGCAAATAAGTGTAGAAAAAACAAAAGCAGAATATCAAAATTGTGCATACATAACCCTACAAAATGATAAATATTATATACAGAAGATAAATACTTATTTAATACTTAAGACAGATACTTAAAAAGGAGGAAGAAGAAAAAAAACGTGTTCAATCCCAGCCCTGGTTTCTTCAAACGCAAAACTCATTGAGCTTCCTGTTTGCTTCAAGACAAAATCAAAGCAAAGTGAACATTTAAATCAACTGTTCATGTTTTAAAGTAATAATTCATGTGTTTAAGAACATTTACAGACAATATGCATTTTACAAGGAGGAAAGACAACTGCATGAGGGCGATACCAGCAGTGGTAATGAACAACAGGGGATTTATGTAGCAATAATCTGTTTGTATTAATATGCATAGGCTCAGTCGGTAGAGCATTGGCCTTTGAGCCTGAAGGTTGTGGGTTCGATCCCCTCACAACACCCGCTCCAACTTCTCCCTTTCATGTCTGCTGTTGTTGTGTCCTTGGGCAAGACACTTAACCCCACGTTGCCTGAAAGATCAAGGCTGTGTCACCACTGATGGAGCAACCATCTTCCTATGGACCCGCCCCCTGGGCCCCCCCCCCCCCCCCCCCCCCGCCCCCTGCAGAGGATCAGAGGGACTGGAGCTATGAGCAGTGGGTGCAGCTCTCATTGACCCAGACCCCGACCCAGAAATGGATCAATAAAAGGGTTTGAAAATGAATGGCTGAATAAATCATGTTGTGATGTCATTGCTCCTGACTGTGTGAGGCCTTCACACTCAGCGGAGTCTTGGCAGGACATGTTTGTTTACGACACGATTCAAGTGTGCAACGAGTGCGAGAAAAAACTCCATCTGGAAACTCACATCTCGTCACTGCTGTCTATGAAAAACATATACTCTGTGTGGAATCTGCTGTTTGATAAAAACATATACTCTGTGTGGAATCTGCTGTTTGATAAAAACATATACTCTGTGTGGAATCTGCTGTTTAATAAAAACATATACTCTGTGTGGAATCTGCTGTTTGATAAAAACATATACTCTGTGTGGAATCTGCTGTTTGATAAAAACATATACTCTGTGTGGAATCTGCTGTTTGATAAAAACATATACTCTGTGTGGAATCTGCTGTTTGATAAAAACATATACTCTGTGTGGAATCTGCTGTTTGATAAAAACATATACTCTGTGTGGAATCTGCTGTTTGATAAAAACATATACTCTGTGGAATCTGCTGTTTGATAAAAACATATACTCTGTGTGGAATCTGCTGTTTGATAAAAACATATACTCTGTGGAATCTGCTGTTTGATAAAAACATATACTCTGTGTGGAATCTGCTGTTTGATAAAAACATATACTCTGTGGAATCTGCTGTTTGATAAAAACATATACTCTGTGGTGGAATCTGCTGTTTGATAAAAACATATACTCTGTGGAATCTGCTGTTTGATAAAAACATATACTCTGTGTGGAATCTGCTGTTTGATAAAAACATATACTCTGTGTGGAATCTTCTGTTTAATAAAAACATATACTCTGTGTGGAATCTGCTGTTTGATAAAAACATATACTCTGTGTGGAATCTGCTGTTTGATAAAAACATATACTCTGTGGAATCTGCTGTTTGATAAAAACATATACTCTGTGGAATCTGCTGTTTGATAAAAACATATACTCTGTGGAATCTGTCAAACGGTGCGACTGAAGGACGGAGCGAAACATCACTGTTTGAACCTGGATTTAAACATTTTCAGAGAAACATACTTTCTCACATTTTCAGGAAGACTGTTCTAAATTTGAGTCCCTGTGCTCCCCAGAGTCCCAGCAGGAGGCCAGTCCCTGTGCTCCTCAGTCCCAGCAGGAGGCCAGTCCCTGTGCTCCTCAGTCCCAGCAGGAGGCCAGTCCCTGTGCTCCTCAGTCCCAGCAGGAGGCCAGTCCCTGTGCTCCTCAGTCCCAGCAGGAGGCCAGTCCCTGTGCTTCTCAGTCCCAGCAGGAGGCCAGTCCCTGTGCTTCTCAGTCCCAGCAGGAGGCCAGTCCCTGTGCTCCTCAGTCCCAGCAGGAGGCCAGTCCCTGTGCTCCTCAGTCCCAGCAGGAGGCCAGTCCCTGTGCTCCTCAGTCCCAGCAGGAGGCCAGTCCCTGTGCTCCTCAGTCCCAGCAGGAGGCCAGGCCAAAGCTTTTTTTTACAAACAGAGCTGCTTTAAAGTCTATAGAGACCCAAATTATATATATGAAGTAAATATATAACCAGCCATTCTCATAAAATATCCCCAACCCACCCTTAACCATGTTACTGAGACACCTAAAACTTAAAGCTGCTCTAACTCACTTTTTTTTTTCCGAATGTGAGCGCTGGCCTCGCTCTTTCTGCTCGCCCTCCCTCCGCGGATCTATCGTGATGGTACTTCCTGTTTCTCGTCAGCCTGATGCGATGGTACTTCCTGTTTCTCGTCAGCCTAATGTGATGGTACTTCCTGTTTCTCGTCAGCCTAATGCGATGGTACTTCCTGGTTCTCGTCAACCTAATGTGATGGTACTTCCTGGTTCCCATCAGCCTCATGGGATGGTACTTCCTGGTTCTCGTCAGCCCGATGCCATGGTACTTCCTGGTTTTCGTCAGCCCGATGCCATGGTACTTCCTGGTTCTCGTCAGCCCGATGCCATGGTACTTCCTGGTTCTCACACACCACACTTCATGGTTAAACAGCTGTTGAAAAGGCCAGTCTCTCGGTTGCGTCCAATCGTATTCCGGCTTCATCTCCGCACACTGTTTACCATGGATTATTCATGACGACGGGGAATACACACATTATTATATAAATTATGGATTAACGGCAGTGACCCCACAAACGGCATCTGTTCTGAAGACTCACAAAGACGCTGCTTAAACATTCATGCAACACAACTTTCTAACCCGCCCGTGTTATTGACGGTCAAAGCGCAGGAATGCCCGGGGTGAGACAAAGTGCAGTTGCTATGAAAAATTAATTCGAGTTTTGAGACACGGGAGATTTTAAAAAAGGTAGAAAGAAAAAAACAGGACATGGTGGTGGTGAAACGCTCGCGGTAATATCCTGAGAGAGGAGCGGCGTTTGGATCGCACACGACCAACTGGGGCAATTCACACTGTTGTTTCACAGACTGTAGGTGCAATACAGGCTGTAGGTGCAATACAGGCTGTAGGTGCAATACAGGCTGTAGGTGCAATACAGGCTGTAGGTGCAATACAGGCTGTAGGTGCAATACGGGCTGTAGGTGCAATACAGGCTGTAGGTGCAATACGGGCTGTAGGTGCAATACGGGCTGTAGGTGCAATACGGGCTGTAGGTGCAATACAGGCTGTAGGTGCAATACAGGCTGTAGGTGCAATACGGGCTGTAGGTGCAATACGGGCTGTAGGTGCAATACAGGCTGTAGGTGCAATACGGGCTGTAGGTGCAATACGGGCTGTAGGTGCAATACGGGCTGTAGGTGCAATACAGGCTGTAGGTGCAATACGGGCTGTAGGTGCAATACGGGCTGTAGGTGCAATACGGGCTGTAGGTGCAATACAGGCTGTAGGTGCAATACGGGCTGTAGGTGCAATACGGGCTGTAGGTGCAATACAGGCTGTAGGTGCAATACAGGCTGTAGGTGCAATACGGGCTGTAGGTGCAATACAGGCTGTAGGTGCAATACAGGCTGTAGGTGCAATACAGGCTGTAGGTGCAATACGGGCTGTAGGTGCAATACGGGCTGTAGGTGCAATACGGGCTGTAGGTGCAATACGGGCTGTAGGTGCAATACGGGCTGTAGGTGCAATACGGGCTGTAGGTGCAATACAGGCTGTAGGTGCAATACAGGCTGTAGGTGCAATACAGGCTGTAGGTGCAATACGGGCTGTAGGTGCAATACGGGCTGTAGGTGCAATACGGGCTGTAGGTGCAATACGGGCTGTAGGTGCAATACGGGCTGTAGGTGCAATACAGGCTGTAGGTGCAATACGGGCTGTAGGTGCAATACAGGCTGTAGGTGCAATACAGGCTGTAGGTGCAATACAGGCTGTAGGTGCAATACGGGCTGTAGGTGCAATAGATTTAGGGGCTGTAAAACCAATTTAGAAATTCAAATATCTCAGTTTATTATTATGACAGATTAGGGCCCTTTAATGATGACAGATTAGGGCCCTTTAATGATGACAAATTAGTGCCCTTTAATGATGACAGATCAGGGCCCTTTAATAATGACAGATTAGAGCCCTTTAATGATGACGGATTAGTGCCCTTTAATTATGACAGATTAGGGCCCTTTAATGATGACAGATTAGGGCCCTTTAAAGATGACAGATTAGTGCCCTTTAATGATGACAGATCAGGGCCCTTTAATGATGACAGATTAGGGCCCTTTAATGATGACAGATCAGGGCCCTTTAGTGATGACTGATTAGGGCCCTTTAATGATGACAGATTAGGGCCCTTAAATGGTGACAGATTAGGGCCCTTTAATTATGACAGATTAGAGCCCTTTAATGATGACAGATTAGGGCCCTTTAATGGTGACAGATTAGGGCCCTTTAATGATGACAGATTAGGGCCCTTTAATGATTACAGATTAGGCCCTTTAATGATGACAGATTAGTGCCCTTTAATGATGACAGATTAGTGCCCTTTAATGATGACAGATCAGGGCCCTTTAATAAAGACAGATTAGAGCCCTTTAATGATGACAGATTACTGCCCTTTAATGATGACAGATTAGGGCCCTTTAATGATGACAGATTAGGGCCCTTTAAAGATGACAGATTAGTTCCCTTTAATGATGACAGATTAGTTCCCTTTAATGATGACAGATTAGGGCCCTTTAATGATGACAGATTAGGGCCCTTTAATGATTACAGATTAGGCCCTTTAATGATGACAGATTAGGGCCCTTTAATGATGACAGATCAGGGCCGTTTAGTGATGACTGATTAGGGCCCTTTAATGATGACAGATTAGGGCCCTTAAATGATGACAGATTAGGGCCCTTTAACTCTTTCAGTGCCAATGACGCATATTACGTCAATTCAAGATCTATGCTTGTGTGCCATTGACGCATTTTATGCAATTGACGTGTTTTGGTGTATTCAGATCCAGACGCATCCATTCTATCATATATCTCTGATCGGGACTGTTTGACAGTATTTTATTCGGCCAGCAGATGTCAGTAGCCTCCTTTAGCTCTTCGATCAGGCATAAAAGGAACCGGAAGCCCAGATCTCATTGTGGGAGTAGGTTGGTTAGAGTGAGCACAAGAGAGTAATCGGGAGAGCGAATATGAGCAGAAAGCGGCAGCTAACGATGGAGGAGGCGTTTGGTGCTGGTGGTACCATCAGAAGGTCGGTGGGTGATGGCCATGAGGAAGGTGGAGGTGATCTGCCTCGGCCTTCAGTTGGCAAAAAGCCTGAGGCTACGGCTAAAGCTAAGTCTAAACATCTGGCCGTTGGCGGGAGTCCTTGCCGCGCACGTCGCTCCAGAGCCGCCGCACGCAGTTCCAGTGGTCCACGTCGGTCCAGAGAAAGTTCCTCGTCGGATACAGGCTCTTCAGAGCTATGGGAACCTGAAGCTGACCCAAACAGCAGTGACTTATCCCCCGATTCCCCCAGAGCAACCGGCAGAGCAGGTAATGCATACATTATACATATGCATTTAGCAATGAAATAAAAGTATTCTTGTATAATTCTCATGATTGTATTTGTGTGTATTTCTAGTAAGCAGAGTGCTGGGCCAATCCAGGAGTACTAATGCTGGTAAAAGGAGGCCTACAGGTAAATAAAATACTCATATATGTATGAATATATGCATGTGTGTGTATATGTATGTGTATAATATGTATGTAGTGTGTAGTGTGTGTGTGCGTGTGTCTCTGTGCGTGTGTCTCTGTGCATGTGTGTCTGTGTGTCTTTGGATATGTGCGTCTGTAGATGTATATGTATTTGGATATGTGTGTATATGGATAGATGAGTTATTGTACAATTCTATACAGGCGCTACATTGAGCAGAGGCGCTGCCAGCGTGAGTGCTGCAAATACAGGTGTGAAGAAAAGAGGTAGGAATATCTTTCTCTACATCACATCAAATCAATAAAACGAGCTCTATTTGATTCCTATTTATTGTATACATTTCCATAATTTATTACAGTTGCAAAGGGTAAAGGCGGCACCTGGCGGAAATCCGGATGGAAACCCACTGTGTTCCCCTTCACTGCAACGCCTGGTCCCCTGAACGCGGCAGCAGAGCTGGAGTCCACCTCGCCTGCTGACTTCCTGGAGCTGTTCCTCACGGACGAGCTGCTCCAGCACATCACAGAGCAGACCAACCTCTATGCTCAACAGCATTTCCTGGCAAACCCAGAGATTCCGCAACACAGCAGAAAGCATGCATGGAGACCAGTGACCATTCCAGAGATAAAAAAGTTCTTTGCATTATCTTTCCTCACTGGTGTTATCCACAAGCCAACCCTGGCAATGTATTGGAACGTGGATGAGATGTTTGTGACCCCGTTCTTCACTAAAATAATGTCCAGGAACCGGTTCCAACTCATATGGAGGTTCCTCCATTACAATGACAACTCTGCAATTGATGTAACTGACAGGTTATACAAGGTTCGCCCAGTCTACGACTACCTGATCAATAAATTCAAGGTAATGTTCCAACCCGGGCAGAATATTTGCATAGATGAGGGGATGTTGCTCTGGAGAGGACGGCTGGCCTTCAAGGTCTACAACCCACAGAAGCCCATAAAGTATGGAATAAAGTCCTATGTGCTCTGCGACTCTGCCACCGGCTACTGCTTTAACCTGCAGCCCTATGTTGGTGACCCCCGCACGATCCCTGACATTGTTTTTTCTCTCCTTGACCGTCTCCCAGGTGCCGGCCACACTCTGTTTATGGACAACTATTACAATTCTGTGGCATTGTCTGAGCAGTTGATGGCAGTAAAAACAAATGTGTGTGGGACGCTAAGGAAGAACCGGGGAGAGCCTGAGAGCATTAGGGACGTGACCAAGACTGAGCTGAGTGTGGGGGGGAGAGTCGCGGTGAACAATGGGAAGGTCATGGTTCTGGCGTGGCGGGACAAACGGATTGTCAAGATGTTGACAACATGTCACCATGACAATATGACGAGTGTCGACGTTTGGCAGCGAGGACAGAGGGAGAAGGTGTCTGTCCTAAAACCGGAGTGTGTCGATGCCTATAACTCCTCCATGAATGGCGTGGATCGATTGGATCAGAACATAAAATATTACCCGTTCGTCCGGAAGTCTCTGAACTGGACCAAAAAATTTGTAGCTTACCTGTTCCAAATCGCAATGTACAATGCCTACACTCTCTACAGAGCCAGGAACGGGAACCGGGAATACAAAACCCTCTTGGAATTCATGCAGGGGGTCATGAGGTCCTGGACATTGAAGGTCCAGGATGAGGACGAGGAGGACATCGAGGACGAGGAGGACGAGGAGGACGAGGAGGACATCGAGGACATTGAGGACAAGGAGGACGAGGAGGACCACAACGAGGAGAACGAGTCGATCGTTGCATGTGTGGAGGAAGGAGCACCACGAAACCCCAGGGCTCCATATAACACTGATCCAGAGAGCAGGCTCGATGAGGGTGCCAGGCACAAAGTGGAGTACCTGCTGTCCTCCGGCTCGAAGACCAGACCCTCGAGGAGATGCAGGGTCTGCATGCGCAAAGGCCTGCGCAGTGAGACCAGGATGTGGTGCAAGGCATGTGGTGTCCCCTTACACAAAGGAGAGTGCTTCACAAAATATCATACACAACAAGATTACACTATATAGACAGAGACACATGCACGCACACATGCACGCACGCACGCACACACGCACACTCTCAGCCAATCAGCACTTTATGTATATAGTTATTTGTTTGTAATTTATGTTTGTACATTTCTTATTCTGTGTTGAGTATTATTCTGTGTTCTGAGTATTATTTTGCTATCAAAAGCACTTTATTTTGAGTCATTTCCCTTATTTTATACATGGGAAGAATGTTCTGTTGTGTGAGAAATGACTAAAGTAAAAAAAAACTTTTCAAAGTCACTTTTCTGCATTGTTTGCTTATTTTCACAAACACCTCATTTTCTCAGCTTTATGTCGGAAACTGATGATTTCTGTGAAAAGTTTACCTTACTCCAATGGTGATTACAGAAGAACTAAAGCCGATAGAAACACACTTATTTTTTCTGAGTAAACTAGAGGGTTCAATCTTTCAGAATATGGTCTCAGATTTAAGCTAGTCATAGCAGAACATATTCTATGGGTCTTTAAAAGTCGGTGAAAATCAGCAAAACGGCTGGCACTGGAGGAGTGATGTTCTGAAAATGTCTGGCACTGAAAGAGTTAATTATGACGGATTAGGGCCCTTTAATGATGACAGATTAGAGCCCTTTAATGATGACAGATTAGGGCCCTTTAATGGTGACAGATTAGGGCCCTTTAATGATGACAGATTACCACAGCGAAAAATCACTTTATCTTGTGAATAATAATGACTTCATATAGAACTGGGTTATTTTAATCCAGAGAGATAAAATTAACAGCAATGGTACAAGTCTCTCCACAGGCTCGCAGCAAAACACGTCACATGTATGAAGCAACTTTGAGGAGCACAGGGACTGGCCTCCTGCTGGGACTCTGAGGAGCACAGGGACTGGCCTCCTGCTGGGACTCTGAGGAGCACAGGGACTGGCCTCCTGCTGGGACTCTGATGAGCACAGGGACTGGCCTCCTGTTGGGACTCTGAGGAGCACAGGGACTGGCCTCCTGCTGGGACTCTGATGAGCACAGGGACTGGCCTCCTGTTGGGACTCTGAGGAGCACAGGGACTGGCCTCCTGTTGGGACTCTGAGGAGCACAGGGACTGGCCTCCTGCTGGGACTCTGATGAGCACAGGGACTGGCCTCCTGTTGGGACTCTGAGGAGCACAGGGACTGGCCTCCTGCTGGGACTCTGATGAGCATAGGGACTGGCCTCCTGCTGGGACTCTGAGGAGCACAGGGACTGGCCTTGTGAAACCACAGTTTTATGCCTAAAATAGTCACTGAGCTAGTTTACTTTTCCATGTGAGTCAATGGGAGATAGCTGGAGCCAAAATGTCTGGATGCAAAGTTAGGTACCCCAGCTTTAAGGATGACTGTCCCATGTGAGTGCACAAAGGTACAAATGTCACTGAGACCAAACCTCCTCGGTGTGACGGCCTCTTTCTTAGTCCGTTAGTCCTTTCTCTCTCCGTGACGTCCTGTTCCATTCAGAGCCGTCGTTAAAACTCACATGACTCCGCGGCGCTCGTAATAACGGTGATTTTTTTACACAATTACACAAAATGAAACATGACGCATGAAAGGAGCAATCACAGCGTTTACTTCTTTTGATTTCATAAAGTCTTAGTTAGCATCCACGGTTCCAACATTAACATTTTAAATCACGGTGCTTGTTCTGGAGATGGATTTAAATGTGGTTTTCTGAGTCAAAGGCGGCTCCTTCTCACTAAGCTCAGTTTGGAAGTCCTTCAAAACTCTGAGTCTGACCCATAGTCACAGAAGAACACATTACTCCAGCTCCTAGAACTCTGACACTGACTTTCAGGGCTCTTCACGCTGTCAAACTTTTGTTCTGGGGCCGAATAAAAACATAGAAAGTAGTGTTACAGAAATCTTTTAGTAAAACAATCTGAATTAACATCAAATAGTTATAAGTGTAAGTTATTAACGAATAGTCAACTCTGGATTCAAACACAGCACAACAACAACAACAACAACAGCTTATTCTTCTACAGCCCTAAATCACAACAGCATCATCTCAGAGACTTAACAAAACCATTGAAATCACCACAGATCAGAGAATCAACAGTTAAAACACATAGACTGTAAATATTAATTGATATGTACCTGTGTCTGTGATATGTACCTGTGTCTGTGATATGTACCTGTGCCTATGATATGTACCTGTGTCTGTGATATGTACCTGTGTCTGTGATATGTACCTGTGTCTGTGATATGTACCTGTGTCTGTGATATGTACCTGTGTCTGCGATATGTACCTGTGTCTGTGATATGTGCCTGTGTCTGTGATATGTACCTGTGTCTGTGATATGTACCTGTGTCTGTGATATGTACCTGTGTCTGTGATATGTACCTGTGTCTGTGATATGTACCTGTGTCTGTGATATGTACCTGTGTCTGTGATATGTACCTGTGTCTGTGATATGTACCTGTGTCTGTGATATGTACCTGTGTCTGTGATATGTACCTGTGTCTGTGATATGTACCTGTGTCTGCGATATGTACCTGTGTCTGTGATATGTACCTGTGTCTGTGATATGTACCTGTGTCTGTGATATGTACCTGTGTCTGTGATATGTACCTGTGTCTATGATATGTACCTGTGTCTATGATATGTACCTATGTCTGTGATATGTACCTGTGTCTATGATATGTACCTGTGTCTATGGAGGAGGGGGGCAGTAGGTACTAACATCTATGCTGGACCATGACTGTCGCCCCCTGCAGGACACTCTCTCTGCTCTGGAGAGCAGCTTCAGTGACAGACTAATTAACCCTCACTGTGTGAAGGAGAGGCAGGTCTTTCCTTCCTGCTGCTGTCAGGCTGTACAATGAGAACTGCTGAGCCTGTAAATGTCATTCATCTAACTAAAATCATGTTCAAAACTGTATGTATTACCGTGCCACATAAAGTTAAAGATAGATTTCCTCACATTTCAAAATTAGAATATGCAATCATAATAAACAACAATGTGCAGGAGCTGAGTGATTACTGAAAGCCGTCAAATTGACTGCTCTGGGAGTTGTAGTGAAGGGCTAAGTTGAACACAAACAATGCATAAAATGAGTTTCTTGAGTGTAGCTGCCGTTAGCGTGCTGCTGTTAGCGTGCCGCCGGGAGAGCGAAGGGAGGCGGTGTTTTCTTATCTGTGGATCGCACTCATTCCTATTCGAGGTGCGGCTCATAAACATTAGATTATGGAAATGAGGGTCTGCATCGCAACTCATTTAATTCCTACTGGGAGACATTTAATTTAAACAAATAAATAAGGACCGCGGCGGCATCAGGTGGTGTCTCGGGGTGCATTGTGTAAATTTAGCCGGGCAAACTGAATAATAATCCAGCCGCTTGACGAGGTCCATCCAATCAGTGTGTTTTAGGCCCTTCATTAGGATGGTAATAGCGGTTTAAATGGGCAAGACACCGGGCGTAAACGCAGGCGCCAAGGGGGTCGCCTGCTTGTCATTCAGCGAGCGGGTTTTTGGTGCGAGGCCCAAAACCTGTCCGGTGTGATGAGACGGAGAGAGAGAGAGAGAGAGAGAGATGCAAAAGTGACCTTCAGATCCGGGGAAGAGCAGCGTCCGTCACGGCTTCGCTGCTGCAGAAGGGAACGGGAGAAAGAGACAGATCCAGTCGTCCAAAGTCCTCCACTCATAAAGATGAGTGATGTCTAGGATCGTCATGGTTACACCTCGACTGTGAGAGACGAAGAAAATCCAGAAGTACTCCCATCACAGCACTAACCAGGCCTTGCACTGCTTAGCTTCATCTATCTATTTATGCTTTATGCCCACACATAGGTAAAATTACAACTCTGAACTGTCCAATAGCCTCCTCGGGGTTGTAATTTGGCAGGGTTCTAGATAGACGCTTAATGTGCGTGGCTCTGTACTTCCGTGCCGCCTCTAACCAGGACTGCAGCTTTACACAGAGTTCAGAAAACTCCGGCTTTCGAAAAGACAATCCACCCAGAGACACCGTCCACAACGCCTTCTTCATTGGACATTAGGTCTACCGTGGCGGACTTCCAGAGTTCCACTTTGTCACTTTCTAGCACACTCAGTCTCGATTCCAGCGGCTGAAAGAATCAGTAAATATTATTAGCCACATCAAATCTTTTTTCCCATCTAAACATTGCCAAAAACATAGTGTCTAAAGCAGACCTGGAGATTCTTATCCATGCATATCCAGAATTATAATCTTTAAGGATCTCTCGGTCACCAGGGTTTTCCTGCAGTTCCACCATCTACAAACACGTGGAAAATGTAAAATGACAATCTACAATTGTACCAAAAATCGTATGATACAAAATGCAGCAGGACCTCTTTAGCTGTGTCCTTCTCACACATGTCCTGATTGGATCTCCTTGTGACTGCCACAGAGGATTCTCCTTTAGGAGGAGACTATGGGTTCAGGTCAATTGAAAGTGATGGTGTCCATTTCCATTTGAGAAAGATCTGTTAAAAAAATAAAACATCTAAATATGATGCATTACTTATAATACTTTGACATTTCATGATTTTGAATGTGAAATAAATGTTGTGTCTCTCCCGTGTCTCCTCCTGAAGCAAAACTCCTGAATTTAAAGCTCGGATACCCACATTTTTCCTCCATGCATTAACAATGCATGTTATTTGTGCACAAAAGTAAAATGTGAACTGATAAAACACGCAACAGGCCATTTTTTATGATTATTTTGCAGACTTAAGAGCCCTGTGATTCCTTGTTTGACTTTTTAGGCTGAGAGTGGACTTAAGGTTTTTTTCCCCACACAGTTAGTGCCACTTTATTCCCAAACTGTAGTTAACTCTTTATATTGAGAAATGTACAGTAGAGTTACTTTCAAGTGTGTTGTGACCGGGCGACGTCACGGTCCTTTAATATATTACGTGTCATTCACACTACTGGACAGAATAAAGTGTATTTCCCCAGTTTAGCTTTAGCCAAAAGGTTACAGCAGATATAACAGCTTCAAGTTTTACTTTCATTTTTGTCACTTTCTTTCTTGTACTGTTTTTTTTTTCCTATATTATTTTAATGTATTTTTCAGGTGGAGGTTAAGGTTGTTAAAGCAGTAATGAGTAAGTTATCACCTACAAGTGTCACTGCTTGTTGTGTCTTTTTCATAATTGTACATAGGAGTAAAATACTGTACTGACAGACGAGACAAATGGAGGGGGATGTACTTACCTTTCTCCTTTCCCCATCTCCTCTGCTGCACATATGTGCATTTCAACACCAAACACAATCATATGTCATTTCTTTTTGTTATTGCTTTATGAACTTACAAAGGAATCGAGGTGCCGGACAATCTTGGAAAGCTTAGCGCCAGCAGACCCCCTTTTGGCCTTAAAGAGCTTGATGAACTGTGTCGTTAGGAAATCCAATGCTTCAACGAAATCATTGCCCAGTTTGGAGCTGGTGATCTGGTTAAATTCTGCAGGGACCTGCAAAAAAAAAAAAAAAACATAAAACACTTCAAGTTAAATGCATAGTTGTAAAAAATGTCTACACACCTGTCTCTCTGTATAAAGTGCTGGCCAGCGTGCTTTGACATTTTCCACAGGTGGGGCAGAATTGACTATTTCTTGTTGTCGGACTGCAACACGCTGTAAGCAAAAAAAGAATAATCAATATATATAAAACAATATCACATGATTTTTGCTCAAATGTGTTTAAAGGAGGTCTAGATTCACTCAATAACATTATTAAGCAATGGACTTAATAAAAAAAGAAAGACAACAGTGACAAATGAGATGAAAAAGTACAGTAATAAAAGTGAAAGTCTTAGCGCTCAAACAAAGACAGGAACAGTGCAAAACAAATGATATATGTTAGATATTCCACAGAACTCTAGTCCACAGTCTCCTGTACATCAGGCTCTGCCATGAGCCCAAACTGCTTTTCCTTCGGTTCTTTCGAAGCAGTCTGCTCTGTGCGCCTCGTCCCTGCTCCTGCAGCAGTTCCATGCTTCACAGAAAGTTATCACACACGGAGCAATCACAGCGGAGTTAGGGCCGGGAATATGGCTCTGAACACGGCTACAGTTAACTACTAACAGCTACATTCACCGCTGTCCTCAGTAAACTAAAAGGAGAGAAGGCTCTGTCCGGCCTCCGGGAGAACGGCTCATTCGACTATAATGAATACACGTTCTTAACACACTTCTTTAGCTTTATACCTTTATAAAAATGAACAACGTGTCTTAACACTTACCGTACATTCAAGAGTCCTCTCTTCACGTTCCACGAGACTCCACCGTCAGGCAAAGTATTTTGTTGCGTTTTGCGCATGCGCGACATGCGCATTCAGTTTGTGAAGCCCCAAGTTTTAGTTGTGTAAAGAGAGTGATGATAACACCAACAGCCGTTTGTGTGTATATATGTAATATAATATATATATATATATATATATATATATATATATATATATATATATATATATATATATATATATATATATATATATATATATATATATATATATATATATATATATATATATATAATATATGGTGCTACTTTGAACCGAGAATATAACACATATTTTCAGTTGGTTCATACTTTTTCTTTTAGGTATGTACATAATTCAGTTTTGATGCCTTCAGTGTGAATCTACAATGTTCATAGTCATGAAAAAAAAAACAAAATCAAAACTTTTGGTCTGTACTGTACATACATATATCCTTTGATGAGCATGTGAGATTTCATAACACTTTTAAGCAACTTTTGTTAAAGTTAAACTCATCATTCTATCAATGTGCAGAAGCCAGTACTTTTCCCATGTTGTGTCTATCTGAAGGCCAAGCTACATGGCACTGTGGCAGCTGCTGATTGGAGGTCTCCATGTCTCCGCTCTGTATAATACACTTGCATTCTGTTGTATCTGTTGTTCGTGCTGTCTCTACCATCGACAATAAAACATGTCCTCTGTCGGAATTAAAGACGCGATCCCAGACTTTGTCATCTTCTTCAAGCACTTACACTTTCAACATGTCTTTTGTCATATTGGATTTATTTAATTGATTTTGACATGACAAGCTATAATCAATGATGATCAAATATTTATCTGATGTGTGTGTGTGTGTGTATATACAGGGCCGAAAAGAGACGAAAATCACACTTTTCATGCAGTGATAAACACACACTCTGCTAACACACATAAACACACTCTACTAACACACATAACACACACTCTGCTAACACACATAAACACACTCTACTAACACACATAACACACACTCTGCTAACACACATAAACACACTCTACTAACACACATAACACACACTCTGCTAACACACATAAACACACACTCTGCTAACACACATAAACACACACTCTGCTAACACACATAAACACACACTCTGCTAACACACATAAACACACACTCCTCTAACACACATAAACACACACTCCTCTAACACACATAAACACACTCTACTAACACACATAACACACACTCTGCTAACACACATAAACACACACTCTGCTAACACACATAAACACACACTCTGCTAACACACATAAACACACTCCTCTAACACACATAAACACACACTCCTCTAACACACATAAACACACACTCCTCTAACACACATAAACACACACTCTGCTAACACACATAAACACACACTCCTCTAACACACATAAACACACACTCTGCTAACACACATAAACACACACTCTGCTAACACACATAAACACACACTCTTCTAACACACATAAACACACACTCTTCTGAGTCCGCCTCCGTTTAGAGCCTGTGAAGCACCGAGTGTCTGGGAGGATTCGCTTCGACACTTCTCAGAGTTGTGTGTCTTTAAACAAAAGCGTCTGGAGCCGCAGCAGTCGCTCGTGTAGCGTTCAAACCACGACAACAACAAACCAGCGGGACTTTACCAAAACACCGGGAGAACCTCACAGGAGAGCTGACAATCATCCCGCCCCAGACGGCTGTCGTTTTAACATTAACCCTTCAACACTCACTCGCTGAAGAACGCAATGACATGTGATGATCAGTGAGTGGATGCAAAACAACTTCCTTCAGCTAAACGCAGACAAAACTGAAATGATTGTCTTTGGTCCCCAGAAACAAAGAGAGAGCGTCATCTGTCACCTACAGTCTCTCTCCCTAAAACCTTCAAACAAGGTCAGAAATCTAGGGGTAATACTGGACTCAGACTTACATTTTAATAGCCACATCAAATCAGTAACATCAGCAGCTTTTTACCATCTAAAAAACATTGCCAGGATCAAAAACATAGTGTCTAAAGCAGACTTGGAGATTCTTATCCATGCATTTGTCTCCAGTAGGTTAGACTACTGCAATGGCCTGCTCACAGGTCTGTCCAAACAGGCTGTAAAACAGCTGCAGTACATTCAAAATGCAGCAGCTCGAGTCCTGACAAGAACCAGGAAGTACGACCACATTAGTCCTGACTAGAACCAGGAAGTACGACCACATTAGTCCTGACTAGAACCAGGAAGTACGACCACATTAGTCCAGTTCTCAGGTCTCTGCACTGGCTTCCTGTGGCTCAGAAAATAGACTTTAAAGTATTGATTCCCCGTTCGGTACTTATGGCCCCGTCCCAATTCTCACCCTTGCCCTTAGGTGTGAGTGCCCTCACCGGTAAAGTGCCTTCCCAGTGGGGAGTGTACTCACAACATTCTCCCTAAGAATTGGGACACCCCTGGATCTAGGGGACAATATGCACTTAGGGTGTCCCTAAGTATTGGGACACCCTACAACCCCCGCGGGCACGCGCAAACTCTAGGGCTAGTGTGCTTTTTAAGGGCAAGGGTGAGAACTGGGACGGGGCCTTAGGCTCAGAGGCGTCCCGTGCCAATAGGCAAGGCAGGCAGCTGGGGCCCCCCAAACCGGCAGGGGGCCCCCAAGGGCCGACTGATTAGACACAAACCGAGGTGAAGTTAGCCGAACGTTTGATATTCGCCTGATATTCGAACAAAATCCCCCTGGATTCAAAGTCTGTCCGTATTTTCAGTTTAGTGAAGAGTGTAGTATTAAATACTGTTCACAATGTTGCCACCTATATAAAAAAAAACTTGACTTAGGCTGCAGCTGACGATTTATAACACGAAAAACAATGAAGATGAAGTCTCCGCTCATACTTGTGCTAAGCTCTCAGCAAGGGACTGTCTGCAAAGTGCAAGATTTGACAGAACGTTGCAGATGGGTTGGTGAATACAATAAAAAGGGTGTGTTTAAAAAGTAAATGTTCCCAGATTTGATGGGTGTAGTAGCTCCCACTGAATGATAGCTAGCTACTACAGGCAAAATTTGGGAAAAATATTGTTTTCCCCTTCACAGTAACAAAAATGAAATTGGAAAAGTTAACTAAAAATCAACAAAGATAATTTTCCCAGCTTTGATGGGTGTAGTAGCTCCATTTGAACAATAGCTAGCTACTACAGCCAACATGTTGGGAAAAATATTGTTTTCCCCTTCACAGTAACAAAAAGGAAATTGGAAAAATTCACTAAAAATCAACAAAGATGTTTTTTAGTTAACTTTTCCAATTTCATTTTTGTTGCTGTAAAGGGGAAAACAATATTCTTCTCAAATTCTTGCCTGTAGTAGCTAGCTATTGTTCAAATGGAGCTACTACACCCATCAAAACTGGGAAAAACACCTTTGTTGATTTTTAGTTAATTTTTTCAATTTCATTATTCCTACTGTGAAGGGGAAAACAAAACTTTTCCCAAAATGTTGCCTGTAGTAGCTAGCTATCATTGAATGGGAGCTACTACACCCATCAAATCTGGGAAAAAAGTCTTTGTTGATTTTTAGTGAATTTTTCCAATTTCATTTTTGCTATTGTGAAGGGGAAAATCAAAATTTTCCCAAAATGTTGCCTGTAGTAGCTAGCTATCATTGAATGGGAGCTACTACACCCATCAATTATGGGAAAAATATCTTTGTTGATTATGGTCTTTATTAGTCGTTTTGACGTCTTGCAATTTGCAGACGGTCCCTTGCTAATATCAGGCGAATATCAAACGTTTGGCCAACTTCACCTTGGTTAGACACAAGCGGTCGACTTGTACAGGCAACAACAGTTACCCAGTGATGGCAGATAAAAAGTTTTCATCTGATGCAACTCTTGCCGCGTTCTTCATGAACAGTAAAAAGGTCATGTACTGAATGTGACAGTGGTCTAGTGGTGAAGTTGCAGCGCTCAAAATGCTCTGACCCTGGTTTGAATCTGGACGCTAGTGTTATTTTGAATTAAACTCTATATTATTTTATATGACAGATTTCTCAAAAATGGCAAAAGGTAAAAACAAGCCATTTTTTTGCTAATTAAAGCTAAGAGCCTAATCTTTAATCTAGACCAGGGGTGGCCGACCCGCGGCTCGTGGGCCGACCCGCGGCTCGTGAGCCGCATGCGGCTCTTTGGCTGATTCCGTGCGGCTCTTGGGCTTTCACACGACAAGCTTCAAAAACGCCTCGGTGGTGGCACTGCCATTCATTCTCTATGTAGTTCTGACCCATAGTAAAGGCCGACTTCACTCCACTAGCCGGGCCACCAAAACAATCTGACGTCGGCGAACGTCAATTCTGATTGGTCAGATGCGCTGTCAATCACTCTGCAGCTGCTGCCTCAGCTGTTGCAAATATAACAAACAACACGTTGCCTCGACCCATGACGTCCGTACGGAAAACAGTTCCTGGATGAGGGCAACACCTTCCTCAGTTTGAGGAGAGGACACCAGCGTGAGCTCGATGGTTCCACCAGAAACCAGAAGGTGTTTGTGGAGCTAGCACTAAGGACGGAGCAGAATGACTCCCACAAACATCACAATGCAGAGAAAAATTAAAAAGCTTAAAAGTGACAACCGTGACATGAAAGATCGCAGCAGCAGAAGTAGAGGCAGAACCGAAAAGTCTGGAGGTGGTTTGACCAAATGGATTACATTTACGGACACCGGCTAACACCAGCTAACATGCTAAAACCAGCTAACACCAGCTAGCGTTACACCAGGAGATAAGCCAACTCTGCCTGGTGAGTGTCTGTCTTCAATCAAATGCAAAAGTATCTGGTCTTATACTGAACATGTGTCTGGTTCTAAATCAGCTAAAGTGGTGTTGGTGTTATGTGTCACATCTATATCTTTTACTAAACGCAGTCAGAGTGAATCATGGTTCGATAAAGACAGTTGTGTTTCTGCTGAACACTGGGTTGAAACTCGATTTTTTTTCTTGGTTAGAGATTGAACCATTAATAAAAAGTACCAGGGAGCGGCTGAAGCGCCCGCAAACCAGGGAGAGTCGAGTCCAGTCCTTTAGTGCTGTACGAGTCCATTTCTGTCATTATCATGTTGATGACATTTACAATAAATCTGTCTGAGCAGAGGTGTGTGTGTGTGTGTGCGTACGTGTGCGTGCGTGTGTAAGGGTTGGGGTGATGTTTATGTAGTGCACATTTGTATGATGTGGCTCTTTGCTGTAACACAGTAAAAAAAATTGGCTCTTAGTCTCTGACTGGTTGGCCACCCCTGATCTAGACTATATAAACACTGAGGGCCAAATGAAAGATTAGATTTTAAAGATAATACACTTTGATAGGTAGTTTTTGTAATTAATTATAACATGTGTGTAGTGAACAAGCTTGTAAAAAGACATGCTAAATTATTCCTCATTGCTTTGCGTTTCCTCCAGGTGCTCCGGTTTCCCCTTCCACTAAAAACATAGATCTGGCAGCGCCCCCTGTAGGCGACCTTGCTCCATCTCTCTATGGAGTGAGAGACAAATGCCCACAACAGTTGTAAACCACTTTGTGACTCTGGTCTGTGAAAAGCACTACATAGATAAAGATTACTTACTCCCAAATTATCATGGGGATAAAAGTCAGGTACCCCAGCTTTAAAGCAGCACACACAGACCTTCTGCGATGTTTTTCTCCTGCACTTATGTCGGGATGAGGTTCAGGAAGAGACTTAAACTAACACAGACAGTGACACTTGCTATTCCGGGCGTCGCACTCCTCAGACAGATTGTTTAATTATTCTAACGAATCTAATTATAAAAGACAGATAAGGGCTGAGTAAACAGGACAGCCTCGGCGTCTCATTCTCTCAACCAGACCTTGTACTTTTTAAACCACAGCAAAACGATAAAAATATGTCGGTTCAGTGAATTAGCTTAATTCGTGCTCTGATTTTAAAGGGGATGTATGACAAAATATTGGGACAGTTTTAGAGCCAAGAATTATAGCGGCAGTGGCTCGGTTCGTAGAGCATTGGTGTTTGAGCCTGATGGTTGTGGGTTCAATCCCCACCCTGAGACCTTCTCCACTAACTCCCACTGCTGTCGTTGTGTCCTTGGGCAAGACACTTACCCCCACTTTGCGTGAAGCCCTCACTGAAATATCAAGGGTCAGCACCTGCAGGAGGATCAGTGAGGGAATGGTGCTCTGTGGACTGGTGCCGCTCTGACTGCCACCCCCCACCGGGAAATGGATTAAGGGGAAGAAAATGGATGTATGGAACTAGTGACATGGGTTTTATTCCAGTCTTTGGTGATAGCAGACCCAAGTTTAAGCAGAATTGGGAATTGTCACTTAAAACACTCGCTTTGATTATTAGAGTTAAAGCAGCAGTATGTTCAAATGTGGCCAAAAGTGGTACTGCAGCCTCTCCCACTCTCCCTGACTCAGGTTGCCAGATATGCAGACGAATCCAGCTGGGACCATAACAGCTGAATAGACAAGAGTTTAGTCAACAACAAATCTATAACCAACACCTTTTTCACAAAGATAGAAATCCTGGTTTTATTCCTTGTTTTGTCGTTAATGATTTGAGAATCATAACGAGACCTTTTTTAGTTCTGCGCCACATGGTACTTTACCAGTGAGATTAGCTCCACGCGGTGAGTTCTGGCGCCCGGATCACGGACTTTCTGATTGGTGAAACGGTGGAGGGCGGGACATCGAAATGAACCTTGATTTGTGATGTCTGGGACAAATTAAAATAAAGAAAAAAGACATCGGCCACGTTCTATTTTAAATCAGAATGTGTCAGATTAAGATTTTTATTTTTTCTAAATCTTTATTCAGGCAAATATTACCTCATATTTGATCATATTTTGCAGTCAGGGCCCGTTACAACATTTACTGCATCTATATTTACCTCCGGCTCCAGACTCGGAGAAAAGTCACCAAATGCTAAATACATGTATTTATTTATTATTGGCAGCGGAGCAAAATGACATGCAAATGATGTGGAAATAATACAGCATTCGAATGAGGCTGACATTACATGGGGAGGGAGGGAGGTGGGGGGAGGGAGATGGGGGGAGAGATGAGAGAGATCAGGAGAGAGACAGGTAGGGAAACGAGGAGAGAGATGTGCTAAGATAGATGGAGAGTGAGACGTGAAGGGAGATGGGGAAGAGATGGGGTGAGAGATGGGAGAGAGACGAGGAGATGAGGAGATGAGGAGAGAGACGAGGAGATGAGGAGATGAGGAGAGAGATGAGGAGAGAGATGGGAGAGAGACGAGGAGATGAGGAGAGAGATGAGGAGAGAGACGAGGAGATGAGGAGAGAGATGAGGAGAGACACGAGGAGATGAGGATAGAGATGAGGAGAGACACGAGGAGATGAGGAGGGAGATGAGGAGGGAGATGGGGAAGGAAGCAGCGGTGAAATGCGGCCGATTCAATAATAATAATAATGTGGTTATTATCAAACAGACACATATTCTACACCGTACAATGTGTATCACCTCTCCCCATGTCCTGGTCTCCCCCCTCCCCCTCCCTCACCTCTCCCCATGTCCTGGTCTCCCCCCTCCCCCTCCCTCACCTCTCCCCATGTCCTGGTCTCCCCCCTCCCCCTCCCTCACCTCTCCCCATGTCCTGGTCTCCCCCCTCCCCCTCCCTCACCTCTCCCCATGTCCTGGTCTCCCCCCTCCCCCTCCCTCACCTCTCCCCATGTCCTGGTCTCCCCCCTCCCCCTCCCTCACCTCTCCCCATGTCCTGGTCTCCCCCCTCCCCCTCCCTCACCTCTCCCCATGTCCTGGTCTCCCCCCTCCCCCTCCCTCACCTCTCCCCATGTCCTGGTCTCCTCCCTCCCCCTCCCTCACCTCTCCCCATGTCCTGGTCTCCCCCCTCCCCCTCCCTCGCCTCTCCCCATGTCCTGGTCTCCTCTCTCCCCCTCCCTCACCTCTCCCCATGTCCTGGTCTCCTCTCTCCCCCTCCCTCACCTCTCCCCATGTCCTGGTCTCCCCCCTCCCCCTCCCTCGCCTCTCCCCATGTCCTGGTCTCCCCCCTCCCCCTCCCTCACCTCTCCCCATGTCCTGGTCTCCCCCCTCCCCCTCCCTCACCTCTCCCCATGTCCTGGTCTCCCCCCTCCCCCTCCCTCACCTCTCCCCATGTCCTGGTCTCCCCCCTCCCCCTCCCTCACCTCTCTCCCCATGTCCTGGTCTCCCCCCTCCCCCTCCCTCACCTCTCCCCATGTCCTGGTCTCCTCCCTCCCCCTCCCTCACCTCTCCCCATGTCCTGGTCTCCCCCCTCCCCCTCCCTCACCTCTCCCCATGTCCTGGTCTCCTCCCTCCCCCTCCCTCACCTCTCCCCATGTCCTGGTCTCCCCCCTCCCCCTCCCTCACCTCTCCCCATGTCCTGGTCTCCTCCCTCCCCCTCCCTCACCTCTCCCCATGTCCTGGTCTCCTCCCTCCCCCTCCCTCACCTCTCCCCATGTCCTGGTCTCCCCCCTCCCCCTCCCTCACCTCTCCCCATGTCCTGGTCTCCCCCCTCCCCCTCCCTCACCTCTCCCCATGTCCTGGTCTCCCCCCTCCCCCTCCCTCACCTCTCCCCATGTCCTGGTCTCCCCCCTCCCCCTCCCTCACCTCTCCTCATGTCCTGGTCTCCTCCCTCCCCCTCCCTCACCTCTCCCCATGTCCTGGTCTCCTCCCTCCCCCTCCCTCACCTCTCCCCATGTCCTGGTCTCCTCCCTCCCCCTCCCTCACCTCTCCCCATGTCCTGGTCTCCTCTCTCCCCCTCCCTCACCTCTCCCCATGTCCTGGTCTCCCCCCTCCCCCTCCCTCACCTCTCCCCATGTCCTGGTCTCCTCCCTCCCCCTCCCTCACCTCTCCCCATGTCCTGGTCTCCCCCCTCCCCCTCCCTCACCTCTCCCCATGTCCTGGTCTCCTCCCTCCCCCTCCCTCACCTCTCCCCATGTCCTGGTCTCCCCCCTCCCCCTCCCTCACCTCTCCCCATGTCCTGGTCTCCCCCCTCCCCCTCCCTCACCTCTCCCCATGTCCTGGTCTCCCCCCTCCCCCTCCCTCACCTCTCCCCATGTCCTGGTCTCCTCCCTCCCCCTCCCTCACCTCTCCCCATGTCCTGGTCTCCTCCCTCCCCCTCCCTCACCTCTCCCCATGTCCTGGTCTCCCCCCTCCCCCTCCCTCACCTCTCCTCATGTCCTGGTCTCCCCCCCTCCCCCTCCCTCACCTCTCCCCATGTCCTGGTCTCCCCCCTCCCCCTCCCTCACCTCTCCCCATGTCCTGGTCTCCTCCCTCCCCCTCCCTCACCTCTCCCCATGTCCTGGTCTCCCCCCTCCCCCTCCCTCACCTCTCCCCATGTCCTGGTCTCCCCCCTCCCCCTCCCTCACCTCTCCCCATGTCCTGGTCTCCTCCCTCCCCCTCCCTCACCTCTCCCCATGTCCTGGTCTCCCCCCTCCCCCTCCCTCACCTCTCCCCATGTCCTGGTCTCCCCCCTCCCCTCCCTCACCTCTCCCCATGTCCTGGTCTCCTCCCTCCCCCTCCCTCACCTCTCCCCATGTCCTGGTCTCCTCTCTCCCCCTCCCTCACCTCTCCCCATGTCCTGGTCTCCCCCCTCCCCCTCCCTCGCCTCTCCCCATGTCCTGGTCTCCCCCCTCCCCCTCCCTCACCTCTCCCCATGTCCTGGTCTCCTCCCTCCCCCTCCCTCACCTCTCCCCATGTCCTGGTCTCCTCCCTCCCCCTCCCTCACCTCTCCCCATGTCCTGGTCTCCCCCCTCCCCCTCCCTCACCTCTCCCCATGTCCTGGTCTCCTCCCTCCCCCTCCCTCACCTCTCCCCATGTCCTGGTCTCCTCTGGCCCCGGTCCCACCCCCCCACACCTCTCCCCATGTCGTGGTCTCCTCCCTCCCCCTCCCTCACCTCTCCCCATGTCCTGGTCTCCTCTGGCCCCGGTCCCACCCCCCCCCACACCTCTCCCCATGTCCTGGTCTCCCCCCTCCCCCTCCCTCACCTCTCCCCATGTCCTGGTCTCCTCCCTCCCCCTCCCTCCCTCACCTCTCCCCATGTCCTGGTCTCCCCCCTCCCCCTCCCTCACCTCTCCCCATGTCCTGGTCTCCTCCCTCCCCCTCCCTCACCTCTCCCCATGTCCTGGTCTCCTCTGGCCCCGGTCCCACCCCCCCACACCTCTCCCCATGTCGTGGTCTCCTCTGGCCCCGGTCCCACCCCCCCACACCTCTCCCCATGTCAGGGGCCGGTGCCAGTCGTCAGCAGGTGCACTTACGTCCTGCCAGCTGCAAATCTGCTCCCAATTTGTTGTGCTCATGAAGCGGGTGCCAGAGTTCACCGCTGGGACGGCATTAGCTTCACTATAACGCCATTACTCAAGTGTTAATCCAGTCACGCTTCTGTTGGCCACAAACTACGGCTTTCTACATGACAAGTTTATGAATTACAATTAGAGATTTGCTTCTCAGGCCAGACAAGGAAGAGGACGGGTCGTAAATCAAATCAAGATGAGTATTGGAAGGAGAGCAGGCTTTTTAATCAGTCTACATTTCCTCAATTTAAACTTCATAACTTGGTATTGTTTGTATAATGTGGAGTTTGTGATGGAGACGCCGGGGCCCAGAGGGAGCCCACACAGACACAGATAACTCCAGACTCCACACGGATAACTCTGATGTTTACGTTTTCAGGTGACTGAGTATACTGACGAGAGGTCTCCCATCACAGCACTAACCAGGCCCTGTCCTGCTTAGCGTCTCAGGTCTGAGGGAATCTGGCTTTAACATGCAAGGAAAAGTCTGGCTTGGCTTCAAAACTAGTCAGGAAATAGGAGAGAGAGAGTGAGTGTGTGTACATTGAGTTCTAATCGTGTTATTCAAATACATTAGAGCTCGGGGTAGAGTCGCTGCATCAGGTTAGAAATCTCGGAGTCATAATGGACGCGGACCTCATCTTCTATAGCCACATCGGATCTGTAACTCTGAGGAGCACAGGGACTGGCCTCCTGCTGGGACTCTGAGGAGCACAGGGACTGGCCTCCTGCTGGGACTCTGAGGAGCACAGGGACTGGCCTCCCGTAGTCCTGGTGTTGTTGTGATGATTTGTGTGTCTGTGAAGTGCTTTGTGTTACCTTGTGTAGGAAAACCACTCTGTAAAATACGATTGATTGGATTGATTGATCAAGAGGTGCTAGATTTATTTATTTTGAGCAAGTAAGTGAAATAATGAAATAATTAATACAAAAATAGTAAATGATACAAACATAACTGGATGAGTTTGTGTTTGTGTGATTTCCGGGTCCAGACTCTCCAGGGCCGGTCCAGTGAGTCTAACACTACACTGGGGTAGACCTAGTCCTGCTGTGGGTTATGAAGCTGGTGCGGGGGAACGCTTTGATGGTGGCACCGCTGTGTACCATCTATCCGTCCCAAGGCAGATGCGACTTCATCTCTAGATCACCACTATAGTTTGTGCGTGGTGAACGAGTGATACACAACATTATTATATGACTTGTATCGTACGCGCGCTCTGATTGGCTGATTTGCGGACCGTTACCATGACACTTTGTCCGCAGTACGTATCAGATTTGATTTATTTCCTTGGTAAAAATGAAATAATGGGCGACGACTGGGAGAATTCTCAGTGAATTTTATTATCAGGATGAGTTCAGAGGAGTTAGAGGAAGTAATAACAGCAAATAACGACGAACACACAACTCCTCACAGTCAAGAAGAGATCGACAACTTCGTTACAGACCAGAAAGGTAAAAACAGGATTAAGGAAAACCAAGTGGGACATGAACATACTTCACAAATATCTAAAAAGCATTGGTAAAGACACAGACTGGGAACTTACAGTGGGCGCCTCAATCCTCTGAGAAGTTCTTCATGTCACCGTTGGACAGTTTGGTCAAATGTGTTTTTAGTTGAAACCGATCGATATTTGCACAAATCAAAAATAGTCATATAATAAAACATTTAATAACCTCGCGCTAGTTTAATAAGCCGTCAATCTTAGCATCTTTGACTCTGAAATGAAACAGTTTGTAAGGTGATTTTAAAATGTGCGCCCATGGGTTTCCTCACGCTTTGAAAATATTGCATTTCCAATTAGCCCGGATTCAGTCTGTCCTTGAAAACATTCGCATAATCGCCGCGGTCCATGAATCCCGAACGGACGACTCACCGTGGGCTTCGTTTAATTGACTTCATTCGACAAACTCTTTGAACATTTCTCGTCTTCGCGTCGTTTCTCGGGCTCCGACGCGACTTTTGTCCGTACTGCCGCCAAATGACTCCGAACTTTTAACTAAACACAAATGAACGGGATGCGATGGCCTTTATGTCTGACGATCAAAGAAATGCAAATGGCCGTCATTGATCTCGCGGCCAATTTATTCTGATGCGTTTTATGAGCGGGCCAAGCTTCAAAACGCAAAGACGCTCAAACAATACTTGATCAATAAAGGGCTTTTTGATGTGAACGTGGGCAGTGGCACTAGTTAAAAGGATGTGATGTAAGGTAGGGCCAGGCTGAGGAAATGATACAAGAGAGGGTTTGTTATGGTAGCGGCGGGTAACGACCACACAAAGGACCTATGGGGAGTTAGCATTAGCAGGTTGGTATTGTCCATTCTGATGTATACAGACGTCTCCTCTCGCCGTCTCTTCTCGCCGTCTCTTCTCTCGACGTCTCCTCTCGCCGTCTCCTCTCGCCGTCTCCTCTCGCCGTCTCCTCTCGCCGTCTCCTCTCGCTGTCTCCTCTCGCCGTCTCCTCTCGCCGTCTCCTCTCGCCGTCTCCTCTCGCCGTCTCTTCTCTCGCCGTCTCCTCTCGCCGTCTCCTCTCTTGCTGTCTCTCCTCTCGCCGTCTCCTCTCGCCGCCTCCTCTCTCGCCGTTTCTTCTCTCGCCGTCTCCTCTCGCCGTCTCCTCTCGCCGTCTCCTCTCGCCGTCTCCTCTCTCACCGTCCCCTCTCTCGCCGTCTCCTCTCGCCGTCTCCTCTCGCCGTCTCCTCTCTCGCCATTGTCTCTCTCGCACACCGCTGTAAGGTCACCGTGCTACAGCCGCTCTGATCCCTCCATTACCGCAGCCGTTGGCAGATTACACGCCTGGACCCGCGGCTCCACCACAAAGTCCTTCTTCATCCAAACTATGATTAATGCCTGCGGCGCGGACAGCTTGTTTGTTTCCACGCCTTCTCTCCCAGGTACGGAAGCACGAGCCCCACTTCACATGATGTATTTGAAATAAAAACTTGTCACGGAAATACGTCGTAAAATGTCTCTGGGAGAAGCCGTCAGTGCCGGAGCATGCTGGTTTGGCAAAACAGACTTTTGAAAGTTCTGGAAACAACTCAAGTCCTAAGTGTATCTGAAACGGTTGTTTTGTGTTTTACAATAATTGTTATTTTTCTTGCTTTTTCCTGCCTGAGATGTTCCTGCAGTTCAGTGTTCATGGTTTTACACTGGTCCAGACCAGAGCAGAGAGGATTCATGGTTTTACACTGGTCCAGACCAGAGCAGAGAGGATTAATGGTTTTACACTGGTCCAGACCAGAGCAGAGAGGATTAATGGTCCGAACCAAGTGGATCAGGAGAAAATCCACTGGAGGAATGCTAACTTTATTAAAAATGCTAGTGAAGCATTTATTATTCATAAGATGAAGAGAGTGGTCGTTTAAAGGTCCCACAGCGGGGAAATGTCAGTGTTGCATCACAAGTCAGAGAACAGTAATAACACATAACACATGAAAAATGAACAATAGAGAGAAATAGTAGGGATCCAATCGTTTAAATCTGCAAAAGGAGTGCACCCCTCCCCTGAAATGAAATGAGTACAGTGGTGTGGTCAGACCAGTTTGCTGATGGTTGGAAGAGACGTTGAAATTGCAGATTTGGCAAACTTGACAACTTTTCCTGGAGTCAATGAAGTTTCACAAACACTTTTGACTTCTTGAGAGTAACTTCTGCGGATGTAGAAGACGGCCTTTGACTTCTTCACTGCTCTCTTTGGGTTCTTTTTTTTTTGCTCAAAGAAAAAAAACACACTTTTTCTTTTTCATTTTTATTCTCAAGGACTCGAATCAACCTTGGGCTGTTGAAGGTTTGCAGAAGGTCGTCTATTCTACTCCACCAAATGATCAAACTGAATCTGCTTCGTTTTTGTTCAGCGGTGGAAGAAGTTCTCAAAAGTACATTTGTAGAAGTGCCCCTTTCATAGTGAGAGTGAGAGGTCAGTTTCTTCAGGGACCGACGACCTGGATTATGAAGCTGTTTGGACGGGAGCTGAAGTTGGCTGGAGGATGAATGACAATCTTACCAGCTTTATTAATGCTATTAAATCTGAAAGAAGAATCATTCAACAAAAACTCTAGAGTACAAAGACAAGAACATCTCGAATGTAAGCATAATAAAGAAGTTGGTATAACACCTCCTCTACACCTCCTTTACACCTCCTCTACACACCTCCTCTACACCTCCTCTACAGCAGCTAGGATCTTAACAGGTACCAAAAGGAGAGAGCACATAACTCCGGTGTTAAAATCACTCCACTGGCTCCCTGTGGAGTACAGAATAAAGTTTAAAATCCTTCTCTTAACATATAAAGCCATAAATGGCTTGGCTCCTTCCTATCTCCAAGACACGTTAGTGTCGTATCAACCAGGTCGAGCGTTGCGCTCACAAAACGCCAGACGTCTGGTGGTCCCTAAGGTCTCAAAAATCACTGTTGGCGGCAGAGCATTTATATTATATATTATATTATATATTGCTATTCACCCGTTGTCCCATTGTCTGTTTCATGGTACGATGACGGGATCTCTGAGCCATCTCAGGGTTCACGTCCTGTAGCTAGCTTAGGTCCTGGATCATTAGCCTGTCCGTCCGGAGGAGCGGATCCCTTTCTCATATGGGTCTCCCTCCCTGTGGGTTTCCCTAGTTCTCCCCAAGGTTTCTCACTTTTTCCCACTGGGTTTTTTAAGAGTTGTTCCTTGTGGATGCAGGAGGGTCTTGTTGGACAGTTAGTGTCCAACAGAAAGGATTGGTGATGATCAGGACACTTTAGCATTCTACAACATGTATGGACATTTTCTTCTGTGTGTGCTTTATATTCTTCATGTGTTTTAACTGTTGATTCTCTGACCTGTGTTGGTGATTTCAATGGTTTTGTTAAGTCTCTGAGATGACTTCTGTTGTGACCTAGGGCTATACAAGAATACATTGTATTGTATTGTCTCTACACCTCCTCTACAGCCTCCCTACACCTCCTTTACACCTCCTCTACACCTCCTCCACACCTCCTCTACCCCTCCTGTACACACCTCCTCTACACACCTCCTCTACAGCCTCCTCTACACTTTCTCTACACCTCCTCTACAGCCTCCTCTACACCTTCTCTACACCTCGTCTACACCTCCTCTACAGCCTCCTCTACACCTCCTTTACACCTCCTCTACACCTCGTCTACCCCTCCTCTACAGCCTCCTACACCTCCTTTACACCTCCTCTACAGCCTCCTACACCTCCTTTACAGCCTCCTACACCTCCTTTACACCTCCTTTACACCTCCTCTACATCTCCTCTACACCTCCTCTACACCTCGTCTACCCCTCCTCTACATCTCCTCTACACCTCCTCTACATCTCCTCTACACCTCCTCTACACCTCCTCTACATCTCCTCTACAGCCTCCTACACCTCCTTTACACCTCCTCTACAGCCTCCTACACCTCCTTTACACCTCCTCTACACCTCGTCTACACCTCCTTTACAGCCTCCTACACCTCCTTTACACCTCCTCTACACCTCGTCTACCCCTCCTCTACATCTCCGCTACACCTCCTCTACATCTCCTCTACACCTCCTCTACACCTCCTCTACATCTCCTCTACAGCCTCCTACACCTCCTTTACACCTCCTCTACACCTCCTTTACACCTCCTCTACACCTCGTCTACACCTCCTCTACAGCCTCCTACACCTCCTTTACACCTCCTCTACACCTCGTCTACACCTTCTTTACAGCCTCCTACACCTCCTTTACACCTCCTCTACACCTCGTCTACCCCTCCTCTACAGCCTCCTACACCTCCTTTACACCTCCTCTACAGCCTCCTACACCTCCTTTACAGCCTCCTACACCTCCTTTACACCTCCTCTACAGCCTCCTACACCTCCTTTACAGCCTCCTACACCTCCTTTACACCTCCTTTACACCTCCTCTACATCTCCTCTACACCTCCTCTACACCTCGTCTACCCCTCCTCTACATCTCCTCTACACCTCCTCTACATCTCCTCTACACCTCCTCTACACCTCCTCTACATCTCCTCTACACCTCCTCTTCATCTCCTCTACACCTCCTCTTCATCTCCTCTACACCTCCTCTACATCTCCTCTACACCTCCTCTACACCTCGTCTACCCCTCCTTTACACCTCCTCTACATCTCCTCTACACCTCCTCTACACCTCGTCTACCCCTCCTCTACATCTCCTCTACACCTCCTCTACATCTCCTCTACACCTCCTCTTCATCTCCTCTACACCTCCTCTACACCTCCTCTACATCTCCTCTACACCTCCTCTCTGGATAATTCCCGTCTGCTTTTACACATCTCTCTCCAGTAACGGATGCGAGCACAGATCTCGCACTTATCCATTCTCTTAACCAGCGTCTGTCTCCCAATGCATGCTGGGACACCATCCATCCCCATTTGAAGTAACAGCAGATGAATATGACACCTCCCCACACCCCCCACCTCCCCCCGGCACCATTTGTTGCCTTCTCGAGTCAGACTGAGTTGAAAAAGCCGTAGAAAGGCTTCTCTCTGTGAGGATAAGAACGCTGACTCGGAGATTACGAACCACGCATTGCATTAAAATCACACGCAGCTGGTTTTCATGCACAATTCATGCTTTGGTGGGACGCGAACAGATGAACAGATGTAGTGGCGCGAAGTCGGCTTTTTTTGGACTTGTAAAAATGGAGATGATTGTGTGAAACAGTTTGGCTCGTCTTTGTGCAGTGAAGTGTGTGGGAGAAAGGGTTTTTTGTGTTTTTGGATCCGGAGAGAGGCCGGTGAAGAGGAGGCTATCACAGGCTCGCAGCTGTAATTGGATTTTCTGCAAACCAGGAGATGGACCTCGACTGTGTGTCGTGAGAGTGCGTCGCTTTGAAGGGTTTGGATCTAAATATTTGGAGAAATTCAAAACAAATATATTACATGATACGATACAATACTATGTATTCTTTCCTTCGGCAAGGAAAAACTCTAAAACCCAGACTGTAGAACGAGGACTGAGGCTGTAGATCCAGGACCTAAGCTACAGGACGTGGACCAGCGGCCGCTGAACGTGGACAAGTCCGGTGCAGGATTGAAGCACTCCCAGGCGGGTCGGGCAGGGCAGGTGTAGATGGAAGAGCCAGGTCCTGAGCTCCTGTCGTCGCACCATGAAACAGATAATGGGACAACGGGTGAATAGCAATGAACAGACTACAGTAAAAATCATAATAATGCTAAACAGATAAAGTAGGAAGGAGGAGAGGATAGTGCTCAAGTTACCATACTTCGCCAGCAGGGGGCTCCCTATGCAGCTTGACTGACAGTCTAAGAAGTTTAGCCTTCCCTGAGTCTTACCTTCCTAGCCATATGCTAAACTAAAGAGGACTGTTTTAGCCTAGCCTGGAACGTAGTGTTGAAGATGCAGCGGACCGGGTCCCACGCAAGCAGACTCCAAGACCAGACAAGACCTGACCGGACAACAACCGAACCAAATGCTTGAGTGTTTTAAGCCTGGCCTTGAACGTAAGGACCAGCATAACACCAGGAGAAAGACTTTTCTTGATCTCACTTCTTAACCTGTTTTTCTCCGCAGATTGCAGTAAACACTGCAGGTTGTTTGTTTGAGAAGCCCTTTGACTTCTCCTTTGCTCCCTTTAGGTTTGTTTTTTTGCTCAAAGAAAAACACTTTTTTTATGTAACGAAGACATCTTTACTTATACAGCGCATTTTTACAGACTGGTCTTGGTCTTGTATTGACCTGTCTCTGATGAAACCACATTTTTGTTGGAATCACGGTGATTTCAGTCCCTGCTTCCATCAATTCATTTGCTGTGTTTTCTTTCCTCTTCCTTTCTTTCCTCACGGACAAACATCAACGGTTGGTCTTGAGGTTCCCGACCCAAATCAACCAAACCCGTGCACTCCCGGCTCCAATCCCACGTCTCTCTCTTTGTTGGAATCATCCACTTGGCAACAACCTCCGGCAAACAACAGCGGCCGGAGGTTGACTTTCTCCGAAGCTTTTAGTGCCACGTCGACTCGCCGTAGGTTCAGTTTGTTTTGGATCCGGCCTTGAAAACACAAAACCCCGCAGATAACACCAATAAATAATGTGTATTTTTTACCGTGTGCAAAGAGGCGACCCAGGGAATTGAAAGATTCCTGAGTGCGGCCTTGACAAAACCAAACAGAAGAATAATCGCTGTGAAAATGTGAAACTCAAAAGCAGGATTTTTGGATTGAAAAGATTGCGACATGAATGTGTTTACAAGCTCCACGGAGAATAGCACATTTGATATTAGGCCACGGAGGTGAAATAACCAGGCTCAGCACAAGAAATTGCCTTTTTAGAGAGGAATTATGTTGACACGATGCAGACAATGAAATGCATTTGTGCGAAATAGGATGCAGGCGGTTTGCTGATGACGGACTGATTAGGACCGGGTTCAGGACGACGCGTGAATTCAGTTCAAATGTGTTGGAATAACTTTGTCCAGCTCCAGTGTCTGTCTGTGCAGCGGCGGGAGTGTAATCTGAGCTTCATGTTCAATCCAGAGAGACTCGAACTGAGAAAATGTGGGTATTATTAGAACGATATGTTGTTTGGCAGTAATCTGACATTATATAAAAGTGTTGTCTGCAGAAGATCAACCATTTTCTCAGACAAAAACAGCGTGTTGTGGACTCGTTTCTTCAGAACTTTTTGTAAAGGGGAAAAAAAGTCATCATTCAAAGTGGTAAAAAACAGCTTTTATTTTATATTTTGGCTAGAATTTCCATTTTCCTTTTATGTATGTTAGCAATTAGGGCAGGGATGTCAAAGTCAAAAACATCAGAGGCCAAAAAAACTAATTTGTTACAAGCAGAGGACTGGTTTAATGTTAAATATATATTAAAATGATGCATAAAACCTTTGAACCGAGACATAATTTATGTAATGATTAAATGTATAATCCAATATTTTTGTGGTTGTTTCTGTACATTTCAAGTGAAAACATTTGTCGACAGCTCAGCAACAAACTTCCTTCAAAGAGAAAACACATGAACATTAAATGAATAATCCAATGTTTTCTTCAGTCTCTGTGCGGCCGGTTCTAAAACTGATCAAACATCGTCCCGGGGCCACTTGACACTTATGATTCAGGGTATAACAATACTTATTTGGCTGTCAAACTGTTTGTCAAATTACTGCAAAACTCTCCATCTTTCCAATTCTGAGTCAAAGTCCAGACTCAGACACTTTTGTAATTCCTTCCAGTTTGCACCTGGAGCCTTCTGCCGTCAATCCTTTTGCTTATCAACCCAACTGCACCAAATCCACCAAATCCCTGGACTTTACACACACGGTTTAGCCTCTTTGCCTCCTCCTCCTTTAGACACCAGCCTTAGCCTAGTTACAACTATCTCCCGTCCTCGCTGTCACAAATTGGCAACGCGCTGCGACCGCGTGCTAAGCTAACAGGGATAATTCCTCTTCTGCGAGTTTTGTGAAGTTCATATTGTCATCCAAATCCTCAGTCAGTGCGAGGCCCCGTCTTAATCCGCTGAGCATAATGTACATCGGAATTAACATTTCCCATTCCTCCAGACGCCATTGTGCGCACCCGCAGACGGGGGCCATTGTTAGGAGCAAGAGCAACCGAAAGTCGAGCAGCGATGGTGGCGAAGGCAACAATCGCGCTAATTAGTTCAGAATGTGTTTTACAACTCAGCAAAGTGTGCGGAGATTAGCTGTAATTGTTCGTTTTGGAGGAAGTTTAAAAAGACAGTCCCAGGAGAAGAGTCGTTACCGGGTTCTGACGGTGGGAGTCCATGGAACACACGTGTGTCACGTCCGCAGCTGTCAGCCGAGGCTTTTGGAGATGTTTTGGGTTGTTTTAGTCTGGTCTTACCATCGGACACTAACAACTCTGTGGAGGAGGTGAGGGACAGGAGGCCCCTGGACTCTGTGGAGGAGGTGAGGGACAGGAGGCCCCTGGACTCTGGAGGAGGTGAGGGACAGGAGGCCCCTGGACTCTGTGGAGGAGGTGAGGGACAGGAGGCCCCTGGACTCTGTGGAGGAGGTGAGGGACAGGAGGCCCCTGGACTCTGTGGAGGAGGTGAGGGACAGGAGGCCCCTGGACTCTGTGGAGGAGGTGAGGGACAGGAGGCCCCTGGACTCTGTGGAGGAGGTGAGGGACAGGAGGCCCCTGGACTCTGTGGAGGAGGTGAGGGACAGGAGGCCCCTGGACTCTGGAGGAGGTGAGGGACAGGAGGCCCCTGGACTCTGTGGAGGAGGTGAGGGACAGGAGGCCCCTGGACTCTGGAGGAGGTGAGGGACAGGAGGCCCCTGGACTCTGTGGAGGAGGTGAGGGACAGGAGGCCCCTGGACTCTGGAGGAGGTGAGGGACAGGAGGCCCCTGGACTCTGTGGAGGAGGTTCATCCCCAGATTGTACAAAAAGTCACTCTTAGTCACTAATGCCCTCGGACTGAAGAACCTGCACTACTATTGCCACTTTTTCTTTTATTACCATATACATAATCATATCCTGCACACACTATATTTAACCTTCAACATCTTTTACACTTCTGTCTTTTGATTGATTTGATTCTGTCTGTGACAAATGTGACGTGTACATTTCTCTATCACAGATCAATAAAGTCTATTTTTTCTTGATTTCATTTCATACTAAGGACTGGATTGGTTCCATTGACTCCGTTTGCAGGTGGGAGGGGTTAACTCCTTTGGCAGATTGATCTTAACCACATGTTAAATTGGGAGATCTTTATCAAATATGCTCCGCCTTCGTGTACAAGATCCCACATGGTTTTGCACCCACAGGAATTTGTTCGGAAAAATATATGATCAGAATCACAAGAGCAAGTTCTCGGGGAACTGCCTTCACCGAGACGTCTCCACCCGCGCCCCAGACCTGGAACCAAATCCCAAACTCTGTCCGTGAACCATCATCACTCACTCTTTCATCCACAGCTGAAGTCCTGGCCCCGGGACAAGAGCTGCCAACATGGCCGGCCGGTAACAAGGCGAACAAGTGCAATGGGCATGTGCAATAGTGGGTTATGTGCAATATAAGTTTATGTGCAATAGATTATGTGCAATAGTTGTTTGTGTGCAACGGTTTCTGCTTTCGAAAATGAATGGCCCTACGCTGGGACACTGTATGAATTCCTGTTACTGTTGTTTTTAACTGCTGTATTTTCATTGGGACCTGTGACTCCACCCCCTGTGACGCCGGCCCCTATGACCCCACCCCCTGTGACGCCGGCCCCTGTGACCCCACCCCCTGTGACGCCGGCCCCTGTGACCCCACCCCCTGTGACGCCGGCCCCTGTGACCCCACCCCCTGTGACGCCGGCCCTTGTGACCCCTCCCCCTGTGACGCCGGCCCCTGTGACCCCTCCCCCTGGGACTCCGCCCACAGTGACTCCGCCCCCTGGGACAACAGATGAACGTGCCAAAATACAAGATTGGATCTGAGTTTACCGTATGTAATTCCGAGTGAGTGAGGCCTTTAGCAGAACATGTTGCATTTAGTCGTTTATGTTTTGGACCTGTATCACATGGTGTTTGATAAGGAAAAAAAAAATACAGCTGTCAATCATAAAAACAGGATCGAGGTCAGTTCTTCACGTCAGTTTTTCTTCCGTTAATTTGAGGTCCTGAACTCAACAACACAATCCTTGTCAGATCCAGGTATTTTAGTCAAATGCGAGTTTTTCCGTTTGTTTCTGCTCCGAATGCAAACACGGCACTAATCAAACCAGAACCAGGAGAAGCGAGGCCCGAGGCACAAACCGGATCATTCCAGGACGACGCTTTGTTGTTTCACATTAGACCATTTTCAGAATTAAAACCAAATTATGGCTTAAAAATATGTGCCGGAGGAAAGATGCTGCAAATGTGAGAAATCATAATTGGGGTTTAAAATAATTCATTATTTATTGTTATGGAGAGAGCAGCAGAAGGATCAAGTCGGGAATTTAAAACAGAGACATAATCTGAACATTTTAATAGCGTTTTGGTAAAAAAAAGGATTATTCTTGTTACTTTGTTTGCAGTAAGTGAATTGTTGTTTCCCTGGGGTCAAAGCTAGTTTTGTCGATGTGCGGTTAAAGCTGAGGTCCTGAACTTTCAAACAACAAACACTGAACTACTGTGTGTACAAAACCACACACGTCACACACAAACCCATTTCACTCCTGTGCATTCCAAGGTAGCCGAGCCTTAGACATCTGTAAACTCTGGTCAATCATCTAAAGCTAGGCTAAATGCTACAGCTAGGCTACATGCTAAAGCTAGGCTAAATGCTAAATGCTTCACTCACTCAGGCTCATTACATACTGTACGTCACAGTAAACTCAGATCCAATGGTTTCAATCTGCAAAAGGAGTTAACCCCTCCCACCTTTTAATGGACTCAATGGAGCAGATCCAGACCTTAGAACGAAATGAAATGAGTACTGTGGCATGACCAGGGTGGGTCAGATGGGGAAATCTCGCAAAATCTCTAGAGATCAAGCATGACTTCAGAGTAAACCGTCATGGCAGACAAAGAGGATGCAGTGTTGATAGTTTGGAGTTTGTTTTTAACAGTGAAAAAGCTTTATCGAAAGAAAAGGTCAAAGACAAACACAAGCTCGGACTGTCCTCCATCACCGACGTGAACAGGACTTTCTGCCGCTGACTGTTAGGATTTGTTTTCTCTGTGTTTCCTCGCCGCCTCGTCACCTCGTCTTCTGATTGGCTACAGGCCGCAGTCACTGGTAACGTGCTCGTCTGTCCCCGACCCCACTCACCAAGAGACAACGGCCAAAACAACATGTTGGATATCCCAGAGCACCGCGGATCCAAGATGGCGCCGATTATAAATGAATGGATTGTGCTCAGTGGCACCCCCCCATGGCCACCGAAAGATTAGCGGAACTCTCCCATATTTGGGCATCGTCCGGTCCTCCCAGTTCTGTGCTGTGGACGAGCTCCCATGATGCTTTGTGCAAAATATACGCGTGTGGCTCTCATGCACGTGCACATAGGGGCTCGGCCGCGCTTTGACCAATCAGAGGGCAGCGTTCTGACCAATCAGAGCTGCTGATCAGAGCGGGAGTTAGAGAGGGAGCCAAACGAGCAGAGTTTGTGGCAGTAAAGTGTAGATTTAAAAAAAAGCCAAAGGATTTAAGAAGAAAAAAAGTTCAGGATGACAAAGGACACTAAAATACCCACAAAATCCAACCTTTATGAAAGCTGTAGGTTCTCTGTCAGGTTCTCTGTCAGGTTCTCTATCAGCTGAGGTCGAGCTGTTGTAGTTTACATTGAGTTCTATAGGGAACATGTCTGTGTAGCCCACATGAATTCAGTCTGGTTTAGTCTGGTTAAGTCTGGTTTAGTCTGCAGTACTGCGAGAATCCCCCGAGCTTATGGTCCTTCAGCTCCAAGCTGTAACGCTCAGTTATAATAATAGATCCATGGATATGCCTCATTTCAGATCGGCGCAGTCCCAAAGTCCTTCTGACGATCGCAGTCATAACACACCACACAAGGAAGATCCAGCAGATTATTTTACCAAAATCTGAGCGTTTTTAACATTATCGTTAGAGGTGACTCGGATCTTAAATCAGACTAATTCTCCTGCCGGGTGAACCTTTACTTAAAGTCTTGTGTTCAGACGACTGGAGCAGACGTCTTGTTTTCGGTTCATAAGATTCATTTCCTGGTTTCATTTGGGTTTGTTTTTCCCGGCGACAGAACGCCGTCAGCAGCGGTGACCTCCAACACTCGCATCAAAGTCACAGAAATAGAAAGAAAACAACAAAAGGCATTTCAAGGCCCATTGATCTAACGACGCTGTCCAGGAAATTCCTCGACACATTTGCAACTTCATTAGCTGTGGGCCGCTCTACCTGCTGCTGAGAGCCACTGTCATCTTCGCTTCTAATCGGGATATAACGTGGCTGCAGCAAAGACACAAAACACAAATGATAACGTTTTGTTTGGAGATGTAGAGATTATGAAAAAGGAAAGAAAAGTAAATCTGTTTTTTACAATGTTATATAATTAAACATGGTCTTCCTGCTGTTCACCCATGCACTGTGGTGAGAAGCCCTGGTCGGGTCTTCGAACCGAGTCAGACCAAGTTCAGTGTGAAAAGCCATTTTGAGAATTAGGAGACAAACAGGTGTAAGTGACTAAACTAAACTAAACAGAGATGGGAGACGACGCCAGAGAAAAGTCTGTATTTTACTGATGCTGAAGAGATTTATTCACAAAAATAACGTAAATTATGCTTATTTTTTTAGAGGCAGTTTTTTGTTGTTGTTTGAATGTAGATTATTTGACTAGTTTTAAGAAAATAATACTTCACAATCTTATAAAGTCTGAGCAGTGAGTTTTTAAGCGTGCTTTAAGTATTTTTTTCATATCTCCAGACTTTTCTTGTGTAGAAACAATAAGTTTGTGATGCTTATTTATCTATTTATTAAAGGGACAATGCAGATTAATAAACATTATACGTTATATTTTGCATCTGTAGTTCCCGGACAGTTGTGTGTCCTCCTGAAGGGAATAAAGTTACACATAACACAATCAGATGAAACATAAGACAGTAATATATGCTGTATTTTAAGAAAACATTTCTCAACAATTTTTAAGTAAATATTTATAAGTCATATTTTTTTCTTCTATTTCCAGATCATTTTTTATCATTTTAAGCAGCATTTTACTTATTTTCATATACATTTTTTTTTTCTTAAGTTTTTCAGGAGATTTCTTTTAGTGCAGCACGACCACACGCACTGCAAAAAGTGAAGAGAAATAACTGAAAAATGTGTCCAATCTGGTAAAAACGCATCTTAATCTGAGCACATTATAGATTCTCCAACTAATGTCTCTTTTTTAATGAGGAAACAAAGCCACAGTTCTGGAAATACGACTGAAACATTTGTGTAAAAACTCGATTCTCCGACGGGAAAATGGATTCAAGACATTATCACCTCACATTTGATCATTTTGATGGATTCATAAAGGTTTGGTCTTGGTCTCGGTCCATAAAGTGGCAGAGGGACCACTTCTCGTCTCTGTCTCTTCTTCTTCTTCTACTCTTCTCCGTGGTTGGATCGGTGGCTGGTTGTCATGGAGACGCACAGACCCGGTTTGTGTTGGCTCCATGTTTCCACTCAGACTCAGACCGGGGCCAGAACATACAGAACTCAGGCTGTTCCTCACAAATCTGCGCCGCACACGCAACATCTCTCTATTTACTTCATGTTTCCGACCATTTTGGTTTTTCCAAGATAAAGTTTTGTTATTTTTACCTTTGGTGGATTTGATGTATTGTGCATGTTTTGGGGAGTGGGGAAAACCGCAGCACCTGGAGGAAACCCACCCAGACACAGGCAGAAACTAACCAGACACAGACAGGCCCGGACACTGTTAAAAGTCATTCAATTCAAGTAACTTTATTTAAACGTTCATTCGCAGACGGAGTAGCAGACGGGGACTCAAAACACAGCAACACAAAATGTAAAATATAATTACAAAAGATGCAGAAATACAGTATATAATGCATAAAACTAATCAAACAATTATTTATTTATATAGCACAATTGGCGTACAAATACATTCAAAGTGCATCACAAGAGCAATTTAAAAACTTGGATCAAAATGCATTAAAAAGTTAATGAAAAATACACTAATTTCATAATAAAACAAAGGTTCGTCTGTATTTATTTTTTTATGTGTGTATATGTGTCCTTTTATAGTTTCTTGTGTTGCTGAGATCTGGAGCATGTGTCAGAATATGTAAAAATAATAATAAAAAAGATTTGCATTAAAACAGAGGGGATTAAATCTCATTAAAATGTGGTTTAAAACAGGAGGATAATAAAGCAATAAATAGTACAAACTAGAATCAGACGTATGCACAGGTGAAAGATGTGTTTTCAGCCTAGTCTTGAACAAGGTCGAGCAGAGGCCTGTCTCACAGCCTCAGGAAGACTGTTCCATGTCCGAGCTGTTTAAAGACCTTATGCCGGGTTTGATTTATTTAGAAATACAGTTTTAATACCATTTTATATTAGAAGAGAACTACTAAAGGTTTCAAAATCAGTTGTTGTTTTTTTTGTCTGATCCCCCCAAATCAAAATAACCCCATAGCAACGCCCTTAGAGACGAAAAAACTTCACAGCCCTTGGTGACGTTAGAGTGGGTACGTTTCAACGCTGTAAGTTGTTTATAATTTGGTATTCGTTCTTTTTTCGCGGATATTCAAGATGACAAGGCCATGTACAGCGAGTGTGATATAACTACTAGATTGTAACACTTCATTGTCACTGAGATAGTCCAGAGGTTGTGTCGATGGACTGCCAATACAGACACTGGGGTTCAAATCCCACCTCAGACACTTTTTCACACTCAAAACGGCAATTTATGTGTAGTGAGCAATTGTCACCTGTAGAGGGCAGTATTGTGTTGGGCATCAGTGGAGAGAAGAGAGAAAAGGCAGTCCTGTGGCATAGATCCATGGTTTTCAATGCATGGGCGTAACCCGCTGTGACGTCACACACAGGTTAGAGCATAGACAACTTAAATTCATGAAAAACACGTTATTTTTATAAAATATAGGATTTTTTTTGCCGGAATCTCTTTCAGATTGACATTGTCATGCAATTTTGATATCCACATTTTTTTTTTTTTTAAACCCGGCATAAGGTCTTTAAAGGGGGGTCGAGAAGGGAGGAGGCTGGGTGTGGTCCTTTTTGTATTGAAAGAGAGGGACCTGAACCTACGTCCTGATGGGAGCAGACTCTAATGTAAATGTGCACTTTATTGATCCCCGTAGGGCATTTCATCCTCTGCCTTTGACCCTGATGCCCTAAGGCTTACGTCAGGAGCAGTGGTCGCCGTAGTAACAGCGCCCGGGAACCCATCTCCAGATGTTGATGCTCGGCTTGGTCAGGACCGGAGCTGGAGGATTTAACCTAGTGAGCTAGTTTTTAGTGGTAGTGGAAAGCGGAGCACCCGGAGGGAACCTACGCATGACACGGGGAGAACATGCAAACTCCACTCAGAAAGGCCCTGTTTCAACCGGGATTCAAACCCAGGAGGCCCAAATGAACTTGAGCCACAGGGGAATTGTGTTGTCACACAATTGTTATTTAGGGAAAGCCTCGTAAGATCCAGCACCTTATTTTCAAGAGTGTCCCATGGATATAAAACAAACACAAAACAAATAATTCACATTCACACATTTAACTCACACAGGACACACTTTCTGCTCAGATCCCGCTCCGCCCTCTACAAACAATACTACCTTCAGAACACATAGATCTGTGTCAAATAATCTGAGACAGGCCACACACACACAGCAGGAGAATTATACAGATTCAAATGTTTCCTCACTTCTTTTTAAAACATTTACTCTGCATTTTTTACCATGGAAATGTGGTTCTGTCCCATATGAAAAACACACACAAAAACACACATTATTATTTGTATTGTATTTATTTATTTAGTTTTCGGACAACACAGTCACCAAACATACACTGACAATATGTACATACAAAACATAACATTACGGGTAAGACAAAAGACAAAAACATTAAAATGATAAATACCGTACTGACAGAACACATTATGACTTGAGCAGAACGTCCTAAAAACACACACAGAGTTGTTTTTTCCGTCTCCTGCAGCCGTAGGAGGCACAGTGTTTTTAATGTGATTGTATTTACCGCACACAGAGGTCGCCGAGGCAGTTTATGAGGGCGGCCATTTTCAAACCTGATTGTGGCTCCCCCGGGTCAGGGCCGGCGGGTTATTGGTTCAGATTTACTCACTCACCGCAACAAAGACAGATGCGGAGGATGGGTCCAGTTAGAGTCTGATAGAGAGCTTTTAAAGAACACATATTATTATTATTATTATTAGTGTTATTATTTTGGGCCTTGACATCATTACTAGGCTTTTTAACATTGAGGGTTGCCAGCTCCAAATATCAAGAAAGCGAGAGAGCTAACCACTCAGCCGCCAGGAAGAGGAGAGAATAACACATGCTGCTTTACAGTTATACATATATATAGCACTCTCGCTTCTCAGCAAGAAGGTCCTGGGTTCGAATCCCGATCGGAACAGTGCCTTTCTGAGTGGAATTTGCATGTTCTCCCCGTGTCTGCGTAGGTTTCCTAAATAAAATAAAATAAATAAAAGTAAAATGTGCTATATAAATAAACATTACTTACTTACTTACTTAACTGATTTCTCACTTACGTCTTCATAAATCTAGAGTCAAACCCTTCTCCTCCTTCTCCTCCTTCTTCTCCATTCTACGCACAAACCTCACCCTCCTAATTCAGAGATCAGCAAACCCTCCAGCGTAATCCCGTGTATTCCCGGGGTCGTCATGGCGATAGTAATTGATTGAAATCTTCCCGTAACCTCCATTTTGAGACCTTTTGCTCGTCTTTGTCTCGTCCCCGTCCGCCTCTGTCAACACATCAGCCCATCTGCCGGGAACTCGCCAACGCCGTCCTATATCTGCTGTCATTTCTCATTACAGCGATACCATCACTCCTTACACCGTGTAATTGGTAAATGGTAATTTCTTAGAGGGGGAAAAATTCTTGGGGAGTGTGAGGGGTGGAAGGGAGGAAGTGTGGGGGAGAAAATAAATCTACTTTTGATTTGAGATTATGACATGAAGCGATGACAGGGGCTTAAGCGTCTCTCCCCGCCGTCTTCTTTCATTGTATCTGATGTCGGAAATTCGCGGCGATATGGAAACGCCATTATCTCCTCCCCTCGGAAAACGACTCCAGTGTTTTAACATGAGACGTCTGCAGCGGGAAAAGAAAAACGCGGCTCCAGGACTAACGCGATCGTGCGATACCTGTGAGATCCATTTCACTTTTGTGTTCAGAAAGATGATTTTTGAGGGTTGTAGGAACATGAGAAGTTGAGAACATCGGAAAGGTTCGGCTGCTTTAGTGTCAGATGTGGAGGCATGGGTTTGATTGACAGCTTTTAAGGAAGTTTAAAGGGTACTTTTGGTCCGCTGTGTGTGGGTTTTCTATATCCTACAGCCTCATGTTTAAACACGACAATAAAAGTATAGTTTATTTAAAGTCAGGAAATATGGTGTGGTTTGAAAGCAGCGCTGTGATTAGTTTAGAGGAGAGAGACTGGAGAGAGACCAGAGAGACAAGAGAGTGGGAAGAGAGAGACCAGAGAGAGACCAGAGAGAGACCAGAGAGAGACCAGAGAGAGACCAGAGAGAGACTAGAGAGACCAGAGAAAAGTCAGAAAGAGACAAGATTGTCTTTTCTCTTGTCTCTAGAGAGAGACCCGATAAGAAGATCAGAAGATATCAGAGATAGACAAGTGAGAGAGAGACTAGAGAGAGAGCTCAGAGGGAGAGATACCAGAGAGAGAGACCAGATAGAGAGCTCAGAGAGAGAGAGACAAGAGAGGGAGAGGGATTAGTGAGTGGCCAAAGAGAGAGACACTACAGAGACCACATAGAGAGACAAGAGAGGGACCAAAGAGAGACCACAAAGAGATACCAAAGAGAGAGAGACCAGTGTATGCATGGGTTGAAAGCTGCAGCAGAGCTCAAACCTTAAGCTGGTCACGGACCACTGTAAAGAGAAACCCAGTACAACACGGGTTCAAGCTCTTTTAAGTCAATAAAGTAAAATTTGTTTGAGACATTGACCAAAACCAAGGCGTGATGAAACGTCAACACAGACTTCCAAGTGCTGCTCGGGCTTTGAAGAACTTGGATTCCAACCCAGAGATCGGGAGTCTTGATTTCACGTAATTAAAGTCAGCCATTAATCAGCCGTACTCTCTGCAAATTAACATTAACATTGCAATATCGAGATGAGAAACGCAGATAAAAAGACGCCGGCTCTGGCAATTAGGAAGCCATCGCGGCGCCCATAGCCCCGGAGGCCAGACACGCATGCTAGCAAGAGGACTAATTGGTTTCGGGTTGGGTTTTCATTCGTCAGAGCGGCTCTTCTAGTCTCCGGGCCTGAGCACTGTCCTCTCCGTATTATCCCCGGCTTAATGGGCGCTCCATAAGGCATACATTTTCATTACCTGGCTATGCATTCACCATATTTCACCGCGCTCCCAGCCCTATACAGTAAGTAGGTCCTGTTTAATAATATAAATGGACTAGAAGGCAATTTTATCCCCGCGATTTGATTGGACGGCCACAGTTCAATAGCTTTAAGTGGAAGGTGAGGTCGTCGAGGGAAAAAGCCGTGGGGACCGAGATGTGGGGTTTTTAAATGAAGCTCGGCAGCTCTGATTGTGACAATATTTGGAAGGAATATTTGACTCGAGCAGAAGTGTTATACATCGTATCTGTTCATGAGGCAAGTTTAAAAATGTGAATTAATACATTTGAATAAATATGAGTAAAGAGTGGTTCACCAAGGCAGATTATTTTCAATCTCACTATTGGTAAAACAGTATAATTGTCCATTATAATCAATTAGATTTCCCAGTTATCCAACAATCAGTCTTACCATGTGTAAACTCTGGTCCATGGTCATCTCCTACATGTACGTCTGGTCTTACCATGTGTAAACTCTGGTCCATGATCATCTCCTACATGTACGTCTGGTCTTACCATGTGTAAACTCTGGTCCATGATCATCTCCTACATGTACGTCTGGTCTTACCATGTGTAAACTCTGGTCCATGCTCATTTCCTACATGTACGTCTGGGTCTGATCCTAGTGGCTGCAGTTTCCTCGGTTGTGTTGTAGAATTATATACCCCATGAAGGAGGAAACTCAAAGGTCCTTTGTCTGATCAAAAGCGTAAGTTTATTGTTAACGCACAGTGCGGAGGGCCAGCACATCCACTCAAAAGCAGCATGTCCCAGCTCTGGGGGCCAGAGCCCCCAGCTTCCTGTATACAAAACACACACCAAAGATAGTCACGCCCACAACGGAGCGGAGGGGGCCACCGGTGAGGAGGCGCACAGGAAGCGCCGGCGCCATCCCCTGTGGTGGCAGTGGCATGGGGTGTGAACAGACAGACAATGGTGGAAATGCAGGTCATACAGATGCAAGACGGAAAGACACAAGGGTGTGACAGACAGCAGGGACCTTCACAAAGCTCAGCATGGCGTCAGAAGGTCGTCTGCATTGATAAAAGGCCTTTGACGTCCGTGTATTTGCTGCGGCTGGTTTTAATGTAATTACTCCAAAAACTGTCACCACACTCCCCTCTTCTGATAATTCAAAACCATTTTTGCATTAATCAGTTAAATACCAGAGGCATCGTAATCACACCACCTTCAAGCTTGAAACACTTAAATTATTGCTGTCCAAAGTGGACAGGAAAAGACACATGCTTGTCAATAAAAGAAAGAGCACATTATAATAACACAATGGATCCGGACAGCGATAAGAGAAGGCAATATTAACATAATAAACACGGTCAGCACGGAAAGTAGTGTCAGTGTGGCCAGCATAACAGTCCAAGGGCCCATGCCGGTCTACGTTCGGTAGTCTTTTCCGCGGGAATACTCACGAGCAGTGCCGTCTCGCAGTCAGTGGCACCGCTCCCTATGAGCGTGTGTGGAGCGTTAGTGGTCATGGCGATGTTTGGTCTTGGAGCGGCAAGACTCTATTTGCGTTGAAGCCTTGGCCTCAGCACTCGGTTGGGCAGAGTGCTCGGGGTTTGGGGTGTGGCGACCATGGCTTGAGCACGCTCCAGATCGGCCAGGCCCAAAGCTCGTTTGATGGGAGACCTCATGACAGCACGCTTCACCATGTGCCTCATCAGGAACTGTAGAGCAGCCCTCATCTCCACCTCCTCCGGACACACGGGAGACGAGACACCAGGGGGCACTCCAGCAGAGCTCCAATCTGCATTATGGCCAGAGGGAGCAGGCTCTGGAGAAATCTTTGGAATGAGCAGCAGCTCTGCATACTTGCTGCGGCTGAGCAGAGCGCTCAGGGCCTTCATGGCTCCCAGGCCTTGGGGTCCGGGGGCTGGGGAGTTGGGCAAAGGGGGGTCGCCTCGGGAACGCTGGGAATCTCTGGGTGTTGTTGTTGGCCTGCTTCACCGATGGTGGTCGCACGCCGGCAGACCTATTCAGCGTAGGGAGCCGCGGATGGGCCTGGTCCGTCCGCGCCCTCGGTGTCCTTGTCTATGGCCCTCAGTGGCAGCACCGCACGACAGTGGTTGGCGTGGATCCAAGTTGTCCTCTCCGCGACCTTAACGGCAGTGTCCGTCACCAGGAGGGCGAGGAATGGGCCGAGCCAGCGCTTGGACCGCCAATGCTTTCGTCTCGTTTCCTTCATCAGGACCCAGTCGCCTGCGCAGCCTGTGGCAGGGCGCTCCTGACCTGGGCAGAAATAGAGGACAAAAGTGCATTAATTTCCTTACAATAGGACAGCATGTCGTCATCACACAAAGAGGTGCTTGGCAGATCTCTGTTCGGGGGTCCCGCGCCCAACGTGGGGCTAGCGGCAGAGCTTTGAGTGCCATTCTCTCGCTCGCACGTGCCTCCGGACCAGGGGGCGTAACTGCAGTGTTTACGTATATCAATGCCCAGAAATTCACCCACTTCCTCAATGACTTTTGCTACAAAGTGACTCACCACCGCGTTGCTGCTCGTGGCGTGTATGCCTGCAAATACTTCAGTCCATTTGGACCAGAGATCCGCCAGACCCAGACAGTATTACTTACCTTGGCATGGTGTGAGTTCAACAAAGTCCCTTTGGACATGTTGAAATGGGCGCAGGGGCGGAGGATGAGCAGCCTGTTGGATACTTTTGGGACTTACCTGGGTTGTGCGCGGGGCATATAGCGCATGTTTGGCTGAATCTCTGTGCAAATGCCGTAAACCCCTTTGTATACCAATTTTGTGTGATTAAATCACACATCATCCCTCCTTTTGAGGCATGGTCTCGACCATGTGCTAAAATTGCAAACTGTCTGAAGAAATGCCGTGGTAGGCACGGTTTGCTGTCTGGTCCCAGCCACACACACCATGCCGTCGTTGAGCCCCATTCCCCTCTCACAGCAGCGTCTCTGCTGGAGTAGAAAATATCAACGTCTTGAGTGAGGTAGTGTGTGTGTGTGTGTGTAGAGGTGCGTATGCCGCTGCCTTGTCCGCGCGCCGATTCCCTGCAGAGATGGGATCAGTGGCATTAGTGTGGGCCTGGCATTTGCATACAGCGATCTCTAAGGGCAACATTACAGCTTTCAGCAGACGTTCAACCTGTGTGGAATTAAGAATTGGTTTACCATCAGATTTCATAAAATTGCGGTGTTTCCACAGTGCTTCCCAGTCGTGCACCACAGAGAAACCATAACGCGTATCACATAATATGTTGACAGTTTTGCCCGCTGCCAGCTCACAAGCCCCGGTGGGCGCGACCAGTTCAGCGGTTTGTGCTGAGTGGTAGTGGGGCAAACTACCAGAGTCTATAGTATCAAAATCAGAACACACAGCATAGCCGACTCGGTTCTTCCCAGTGTTGTCACGTGACGCCGCTCCGTCTGTATAAAAAAATCAAGTCAGGATTAGTCAGAGGCACCTCTTTCAGGTCTGGCCTGGGAGTGCATCTCTGCTCTATTGTGGCGATACAGCAGTGTGCCTCCCCTTCCTCTGGCGTGGGAAGCAGCGAGGAGGGGTTCAGCTGTGTGCATCCCTTCACCGTAGTTCAAAGAGCACCGTGTTGTACCCCAGCCAACGAGCCGCAGAAAGGCGAGAGGCCCTCTGCTCTAACAGGATCAGGGAAACAGCATGGGGCACAAGCAAAGTTAGTTCAGTGTATCCCACAAGGTCACGTGATGCTAGGGCCGCTTTCTCAGCGGCAGCCACAGCCCGCAGGCAGCGAGGCAACCCTGCTGCCACGGGATCGAGTTTTGCTGAGAAGTAAGCAGTGGGTCTCAGTGGCCCTCAGTGAGGCTGCAAAAGTACCGACTGTTCCGTTCATCTCCAGTTGCTTTTCTCCCGGATCGTCCTCAATTCATATTGTGGGCTTTTGTGCCAAAGTGGAGGCTCATTTCCTCCTGATCCATACTACTGTCATCCCTGGAGCAGGGGTAGTTTATCTCTCATCTGAAAAAGAAATATCAGAACACAAAAAAAAAACAAAAAATGCCCACTTTCGCTTGTCAATCTTTTTCCCAATTGGGCAAAACATAACTGCATTGACAGACGGTGTTTGACATCAGGGCAGAGGCTGTAGCAAGATACAGACTTAACAAAATGTATGTTTCTAATTTTATACTTCCCTAAATGTGAGTTTACAACCAAAGTTGTCCTTCACCCAACGACAGCTCACTGCGGTTGGACTGTGTCGCTGTCAGGACAAACAGCAGAGGGAGGAACTCCCAATATCTTCAGCGAGGTATTTCATCTCCGAGTACTCATCCCAGAGTACTCTCACTTTTACACCTGTTCAATAAAGCTTGTTATCTTTGAATCTCTAGTACTTACACCGTATGCTGTTGACAAAAAAATAATTATTCCATGATCACATTAAAACATTACAGACACATTTGTTATTCCATGATTCCGTTCAGCATTCCTCATTTCACTCCTTATTTCACACATCACACTCATATCACAGTCACATCACAGTCACATCACAGGCCGATTCCCCCACGTTAGTATTTTGGTCCAGTTTGTTAAGGTCGACGTAGTGTACTTTGACATGACACACAAACATATAACATACACAAAACATATAACACACAAACATGTAACACACAGAAGGCCTGTACTTTTAACTTTGTTATATTTTTCCATGTCCAATTCCAATTGTCTCATGAGCTATTTCTTATTGTTGCAACTTTCAGAGCCTGCAGAGCTTTAAAAGAGTTTTCCTAAAAGGATCCATTTCCAACTTTAGTGTTTACCACGTGGTCTGTATTTCGGGCTTATCACAGATGGTGTCCCCTATATCTCTAATGAGCTCTTGTCACCTAAAAAATGTTTATTTTCCTTATTTTTTTTTCTTTTTCAATAAAGCCAGGTCGGATTCATTAAAAATGTAAATTAGTCTCAAACTTTAATACTTCACCTTTGTTTCACGATAAAATGTTTTTGTTGCTCATTAAGTAGCACAGATAGTGGTGCCTATCTCAATAAACATACTCCGTTAGCCTATCTTCCCTACACTGCATGAATTTTCAAACTCCAAGTTATTGTCTGGGAACGACCGGAGAGAGCAGCTTAGGTCGTTCGCGTGGTTGACCTCCAAGTTTTGTGCGGGCGTCACTATTCACTTGTTGTGGCTAATAACTTAGCAATCTCAGGGTTTGGTGTCAATTTCCAGTGGTAGTTAACTTTTGGGACCGGTGCCTCCTTTTATTTATCTATTTTTAATTGAGTCTGCACATAAGGTCTCGGCCTAGTAGGTTAACCGGGGACAATGGGGAATATAGAAAAGAATGTTTAAGCTGGTTGCCCTGAGAATCAAAACACGTTAGCGGTGACGTAAATTGCTCTTTAGTCGTCTCTCCCGACGCTGCTAATTAGAATATGAAGCGGCCGCTCATTTTAGGGGAGACAGAAAGGCTGTCACTTTTAGCACAGAATTTGTTGCCCCGGAGTCATCCAGAATTTTAACTTGTACACCACAGATTGTTAGCGTATATTACGGGCATGAATTATCTCTAAAAAGTGCCAATTGCAATTTGTTGTTGTTCACACTTACATGAGCGGTCGCTTTGGTGACGAATGTGAACCCAGGTTTGGTCAGTCGCTCGTGTTTCCTCCGTGCCCGCCTCTGCCGTCCTCTGACCCCGTGTGAGCTTGAGCGTTCCTCTGCCTTTAACGCCTCCTCCGGTAACAGTCCTTCGACCCATGTCGAGCACACAGTCTTTCCGCCGGGCTGTGGAAGTTTTTCAAAGTCCGCAGGAGGCCCAGGTAGCCCAAAGCGTTAGCATGTGGTCCATGAGGGTTGGTGAATAACCCAAACGTGCCGGTACTTTTGGCTTCTTCTGTTTGCGGTGCGGGAACAACTTTCAAGGGGGGTTTCCGCGGGTGCGTTTGGTATATCACGCTGCCCCCTCCGTGGAGAACAGTCACGGGATTTGTAGCAGTTTCTCTCTGTGCTCCAAAGCAGTTGTCGGTGTCTCACATATTTGCTTCCCCGCTTCTTCTTCTGTGGTTTCCTGAGCGTGTGTCTGTTTCCGCCTCTTCTTCTTCTGCGGTTTGGGCCCACTTCTCGCGGGGTCTCAGCTGGTGCGGGCGCCGCCTGTGGTTGGGGCGTGGGGCTGGTGCTTTGAGGCAGAGGACAGTGCGCGGAGGAAAGGCGCCGACAGACCTGGACAGGGAGAGGAAGAGGGACAACAGTAGTCTGCTCATTTTTTAAAAACCCAACGCCTTGTTTGGGTGCACACTTATTGTTAGTAGGGGAAAAAGGGGCGGTAGGGTGGGGGTGTGGGGGATGTGTGTGTGTGTCCGCCTCTGTGTTCTCCGCTTCGGTGAAAGGCGGAGGGGCTATTGTTTTTACATATTTCTTTCTCTAACCTCTTTTGCCGTGATATTCTTAAAACCAAGTATATTTTTTTTCTTCCCTTCTTCTTCTAAATTATCACGCAAGATGCGTAATGGCCTGCACCATAGGCAAGCACTCCATAGCTTGCATCTCCTAGATTGATTTTTACCCATTTTCTCGTACGAACAATGGGCCTAACCCGCTTAGTCTCTCCCTGCTCCTACCCACTTTGGGGCGCTCCATTCCCCCCTCGCTGGTTCAACCAGCGAGCGCGCGTTCTTGAAATGGAGCGGTTCTGGCTGAAGACACTTGGAGAAATTTTCAGGGTCGCCTACAGGACGATACTAACGCGCAGCCGCTAGTTTCAATCTAGAACAAAAAGCCCCCCAAAAAATCCCGCACACAGACTATGCTGTGGCAATGAATGAAATACCCCAAAAATACATAAATAAACAAATCCCCGTGTACACTTAAGTGCTGCCCTGGGCTCGTTACGCAGATGAAAAGACAAGACTCACCAGATTAGGTTCTTTTTGGTCTTGTGTGGCAAAAGGATTCCTTCCGTGCGTGGACGAGCGCGCTCTCCCTTGTCTCCAAAAAGGAACAGAGGCTGGTGATCCAGGTCGGCCAAACAAAGCCGCTCGTCCCGCCGAAAGTATCCCATGCCAAGACATGTCAGCAACGCCAAATTGTTATAGAATTATATACCCCATGAAGGAGGAAACTCAAAGGTCCTTTGTCTGATCAAAAGCGTAAGTTTATTGTTAACGCACGTGCGGAGGGCCAGCACATCCACTCAAAAGCAGCATGTCCCAGCTCTGGGGGCCAGAGCCCCCAGCTTCCTGTATACAAGACACACACCAAAGATAGTCACGCCCACAACGGAGCGGAGGGGGCCACCGGTGAGGAGGCGCACAGGAAGCGCCGGCGCTATCCCCTGTGGTGGCAGTGGCATGGGGTGTGAACAGACAGACAATGGTGGAAGTGCAGGTCATACAGATGCAAGACGGAAAGACACAAGGGTGTGACAGACAGCAGGGACCTTCACAAAGCTCAGCATGGCGTCAGAAGGTTGTCTGCATTGATAAAAGGCCTTTGACGTCCGTGTATTTGCTGCGGCTGGTTTTAATGTAATTACTCCAAAAACTGTCACCACAGTTGAATCTCCTCCGACCAATCAGAGAGTGGGGGAGGCGGGTGTTGTAGGTCGGTGTCGTCAAGAGTTTGTGCTGAATTTGCTGGTTGTAGTTTGTCGGAGAATGCGATAGTAAAATAATCTGTTCTGGTTCAATCCAAATATCAAGAAACTGAAGCCGGAGCAAGAGGAATGTTTAGTAAATGTCATTGAAGCAAAGATGTTGTGGCTCTACTCCCCACAGCCTCCGTTAGTGGCAACTAACGGCTAAAGAAAAAAGTCCCATAGAACTCAATGTAAACTAAAACAGCTCGACCTCAGCTGACAGAGAACCTGACAGAGGCCATACAGTACAAATTTCATAAAGGTTGTATTTTGTGTGGATTTTAGTGTCCAGGAGTTATTCCCTTCCTTGTCATCCTGAACTTTTCTTCTCTCTGGCTCCGCTCTGCTGCTGCTCTGATCAGCAGCTCTGATTGGTCAGAACGCTGCCCTCTGATTGGTCAGAGCGTGGCCGAGCCCCTCTGTGCAAGTGCATGAGCAACACACGTGTAATTGGCGCAAAGCATCATGGGAGCTCGTCCACTGCACAGAACCAGGAGGACCAGACGATGCCCAAATATAGGCGAGTTCTGCTAATCCTTCGGCCCCTGTGTAAGGCAAAGCAAGGCAAGTTTATTTGTATAGCACAATTCATACACAAGGCAACTCAAAGCTGAACAAAACAAGAAAGCATTAAAATCATAAATAATCACAGAATATTAGAAGGAAAGATAAAAATATAAAATCCCTCAGTTGTAGCACAGCTAAACAGAACTGTTTTTAACCTGGTTTTAAACATTGTCAGAGAGGAGGCCTGTCTCACATCTTCAGGAAGATTGTTCCAGAATTTAGCGGCATGAATCTGAAAAGCAGTCTCCCCATGTTTAGTTCTGACTCTGGGCACTAACAGGAGTCCAGTCCCTGTGCTCCTCAGAGTCCCAGCAGGAGTCCAGTCCCTGTGCTCCTCAGAGTCCCAGCAGGAGTCCAGTCCCTGTGCTCCTCAGAGTCCGGGCTGGTTCGTATGGTACTAACATGTCACTAATATATTTTGGTGTGAGGCCATGGAGAGACTTGTAACAAGCAGATCTGTGTTAAAGTCTATTCTCTGAGCCACAGGAAGCCAGTGCAGAGACCTGAGGACCGGACTAATGTGGTCGTACTTCCTGGTTCTAGTCAGGACTAATGTGGTCGTACTTCCTGGTTCTAGTCAGGACTCGAGCTGCTGCATTTTGAATGTACTGCAGCTGTTTTACAGCCTGTTTGGACAGACCTGTGAGCAGGCTATTGCAGTAGTCTAACCTACTGGAGACAAATGTATGGATAAGAATCTCCAAGTCTGCTTTAGACACTATGTTTTTGATCCTGGCAATGTTTTTTAGATGGTAAAAAGCTGCTGATGTTACTGATTTGATGTGGCTATTAAAATTTAAGTCTGAGCCCAGTATTACTCCTAGATTTCTGACCTTGTTTGAAGGTTTTAGGGAGAGAGACTGGAGGTGACAGATGACGCTCTCTCTTTGTTTCTGGGGACCAAAGACAATCATTTCAGTTTTGTCTGCGTTTAGCTGAAGGAAGTTGTTTTGCATCCACTCACTGATCTGTTGGATACAGTGAAGGAGTGAGTCCACTGGTCCATGTTCTCCTGCAGTCAGTGAGACATAAATCTGAGTGTCGTCTGCATAGTTGTGATAGGACACTTTGTTTCTGCGTATTAACTGACCTAACGGCAGCATGTAGAGATTGAACAGAAGAGGTCCCAGGATCGACCCCTGTGGGACTCCACAGGTCAGGGCCATATGATCTGAGACACAGTTTCCAATCTCCACAAAGTACTTCCTGTCTTCAAGGTAAGACCTAAACCAACTTAGAGTGGTGCCAGCGACACCAACCCAGTTCTCTAGTCTCTGCAAGAGGATCTCATGGTCGACGGTGTCAAAGGCAGCACTTAGATCTAACAGGATTAGGATTGAGTCAGTGTTCAGCCGGATCTCGTTTGTAACCTTGACAAGAGCAGTCTCAGTGCTGTGGTGGGGTCTAAAGCCGGACTGAAACATATCAAATGAGTTGTTGATTATAAGAAATCTAGTAAGCTGTTGGTAGAAAACTTTTTCAAGGACTTTCCCCATAAATGGCAGATTTGAGATGGGACGATAGTTGTTAAGTACCGTAGCATCGAGACTGCTCTTTTTTAGCAGGGGCCTGATGACTGCAGTTTTCAGGGCCTTTGGGAATATTCCAGAATGAAGGGACATGTTTACTATCTGTGTGAGTGAAGGTAACAGACTGAATGTGGAGGAGCTCAAACTGGAGATTATCTCTTGGACAGTTTGATCATTTACAGGTGCAAAGTGAGTTAGCTCAAAGAGTCTTTTAGGCTGTTGGATAGTTATCTGTGGATTGGAGACAATAGCGTTTTTGATGCATTGAACCTTGTCATTGAAAAAATGTGCAAACTCATTGCATTTACGTTTGGAAGTTAGCTCTAATGTCATTTGAACAGGGGGGTTTGTTAATCTATTAACTGTTGAAAACAGAACACGCAGATTGTTGCTGCAGCCTTCAATCATTTCAGAAAAATACCTTTCTCTCGTACTACGTAGCACCCGGTTAAACTCGCACAACTTATCTTTGAAGATCTTGTAATCAACCTGGAGGTTGGACTTGCGCCACTTCCGCTCGGCCCTCCGGCACTTTCTCTTCAGTGCTCTGACCGAGTCTGCTTTTGCCCACAGCGCCTTCTGCTTATTTTTCAATATTTTAACCTTCACAGGGGCAACGGTATCCAATACATTAAAAACACTAGAGTTGACAGAGTTAAACAGTTCATCTACAGTCGAACACGATGCATTCTCAAAGTTCCCATAAATAGTTCACCCGTATTTTCATTTATGTGTCTTCTTCGAACAGTTGCAGAGTCCACTGGTGGTTTGTTAGTGAAACACATGTCAAAAAATACACAGAAATGATCCGAAAGAGCAACATTGACCACGTTTACATTTGAAATCTTCACCCCCTTAGTAACTAACAGGTCTAGAGTGTGCCCTCTGCTGTGGGTGGGGCCACTCACGTGATGAGTGAGACCAAAGGTATCAAGTAAAAAACTCAGCTCTGTCGCATTTCTGTCATCAGCATTATCCACATGAATATTAAAATCACCTGTAATAACCAAACTATCAAAGTCTGTGCATACAACTCAAAAGCAACTCGGTAAAATTCTCAATAAAACTGTGACATGACTGCGGTGGCTTGTATAGGACAATGAAGAGTATTGGAGGAGATTGTTTTTGTTGTATTTTAAAAGACACATATTCAAAAGATGGAAACTTCCCAAGAGACATTCTATGGGAGACAAAGTGGTCTCTGAAAATGGCAGCTAAGCCTCCTCCCTTTTTGTTTTCACATATTTCAGATTCAAGTTTGAAATGTGGTGGTGATGCTTCTATTAAAATTGCATTGTATGTCCCATGTGCTACTGAGCACTAGTCATTCATTTGAACAGGACGCCATCTCGGATCACGGGGCTTGACTCGGGCTCATTACAAACAGAGTTATCCCCTTCCACCTGTTTTGAAATGAAATGAGTATGGTATGGTAAGACCAGGCTAGATCAGACAAACACTAAGGATCCCATTTATCTTTTCAACAATGGGTTTATTGCTGTATCTCTGACTTTAATATGAGATTCTAACCATTAGAACCAATGACATGCTGCTTATTGGAAACACAGGTCTTTCTAGGACTAATTCTTGGTTCAAATGCAAAGACAGTTGTTATTTTCCGCAGTGTCGTTCACGGCGACTGCGGCTCTTTCATTTAATCGTATTGATCTCAATTTATTTTGGAAATGTGAAATTCAGTCTGCATTGATTGGGTATCGACCCCAGGACCTTGTTAACTTTATCCACAACAGTGTGTAGGAGAGGCGCTCATAAAAGGACACACACATACACATGTATACACACACACACATATACACATGTATATACAGTACACACATATACACACACACACACACACACACATACACCCACACACACACACACACACACACATACATACACGTACACATACACACAAACATAAATACACTCACACACATATACATATTCACACACACACACAGTTCATACAAACACACACACACACACACACATTCACATGCCATTATTATGAGAGAGTGAGTGGGCATAGACATAATTAGTGATTGTTAATCACAAGCAACTTAGGTACATTTACAAATATAATAATAATAATAGTAATAATAATAATAATAAAGCATTGGTTTTTTGGACACTCAAAGATGCAAACAATAAACATGTAAATAACAAAAAGAGTAATATTACAAACAACACATAACACAGCCCTGACTACAGTCATTACAAAGGTACATGACAAAGGTACAGGCTCTAACTGAACAGAAGCATGGATTGTAACGTCTAAAACATCTGAACCTTTGTAAACACACTTCTCCAGTTTCACAAATGTCCCTCTCGTTCTCTTTTCTCTCTTTTCTCTCTTCTTCTCTCTCTCTCTCGTTCTCTCTCCTCGATCCTGAAACATCCCGGTGACACTTCTCCTCCGTCGTCCGCCGCCATCATGAAACCGGGGAGCTTCGGCGCCCGGTTAGCGCTCTCTTTCAAATGGAAATAGGACGTGTCAAATGCAGCTGTGGCAGAGTCTAAATGTCAAACATCACAACAGCCGGGGACAGGCGCCGAGGACGGGCGCCGGGACTCTGCGGTGAGAGCCATGGCGGCCTAATGGACGTGTCCTTATGTGGGGCTTTTTAACAGGTCTGGATTCAAAACATGAGTGGACTTTCAAATAAATTGGCAACAACAAATGCTACACTACAATTGGCTACGTACGTCAGGAGTGAACTGACGGGATCGTAAGATAGCTGGAGCCAATTTTCTTATACTGTTTTTTTTTTTTCTGTTTACTAACCACATATTTCAAAGAATAAACAATTAGTATTTCACTTTAAAAGAGCAGTATGTAAAAATGTGGCCAAAAGTGGTACTGCAGCATCTCCCACTCTCCCTGACTCAGGTTGCCAGATATGCAGACGAATCCAGCTGGGACCATAACAGCTGAATAGTAGGGTTGGGCACCGAGAACCGGTTCCTATTTGGAACCGGTTCCTAAAGTGCGGTTCCGGAACCGTTAAGAAGACGTTTGCATTTTGATTCTTTTTTCGATTCCTAAATGCCGGATGCGGCCCGCACAGCGGCGTCGGAAGCGTTTGGAAGGTGGGGGGGGGACACGTTTCAAAAATGCTTAGCAGCTGTCCACCCACGCTTTGTGAAAAACTCAGTGAATTAAGCTCTTATGAGACGGCGCGCTCGTGTTTGTATCCACATTTCGCTTCAGCCACACACTCCTGCCATCACAAAGAAACCTCTCAACGCTTGTATCTTCACATTTTCCACAAACGCAGATAAAACTGAGTCAAGGGGTAAAGGAAGCAAACATTTATCCGTCAAATGACTAATTCAGATATTATTTGGTTAAGTTAGAGTCCAGACAGCGAGGTTTAACGGGCGTATTGACCGGTTGAACACTCGTGCTAGCCCGCTAAGCCCGGTGCAGTTTCCCCAAACTCACGCTACATCAGTTTCATCACTCGCTTTACAAACACATCCAAAACTGATGTTCCTTACCTTAAAGTTACTGGTCAGGCCCTTTGTAATGATGAAGAAGGGAAACACGCTGTCCACCTGCCGAGGACCGCAACAAGTCCTGCTCCTCCTCCATGTAATAATCCATAAAAAACTCCGAAAACACGATGCACGAGTCCTTGTGCTTTGGTCAAATCTGTCCGTCCAACGATAATCCTCCAGTATTCTCACTTTAGCCGTTTTTCAGCGGTTTACAGAGACGTGTTTACATTTCAGCCGCTCTGAGATGATGGTGGGCGGTGCCACATAAACACCGCTTGTGTGTGCGTGTGTGTGCGTGCGTGCGTGCGTGCGTGTGTGCGTGTGTGTGTGTGTGTGTTCGTGTTCCTTGTTTTTTAATTTTATTTGTTTTTATGTAAAGCACTTTCTGTTGCCTTATGGCAGGAAAAGTACTTATGAAATAAAATTTGATAAAAAATTATCTTTTTTTTTTTCTCTCCTGCACCTCAAAGAATCGGAATCGAGAATCGTTTAGAACAGGAATCGATAGTGAGAATCGGAACCGGAATCGGAAAATTGCAAACGATGCCCAACCCTACTGAATAGACAAGAGTTTAGACTACAAATCTATAACCAACACCTTTTTCACAAAGATAGAAATTAACTAAATGTTGTAGTTCTGCGCCACATGGTACTTTACCAGTGAGATTAGCTCCATGCGGTGAGTTCTGGCGCCCGTATCACAGACTGATTGGTGAAACGGTGGAGGGCGGGACATCGAAAAGAAAACAATAACAAGATTTAGAAGTTGTAAAACTAATAAGAAATTCAAATATCTCTGAACTACTGTTGTCAGTTAAAGAAGTGTTATTATTATGACAGATTAGGGTCCTTTAATGATGACTTGACATTAAAATCTTACATATGTCTACATTTAAGGATCACGCAAGTTCAACAAAATCTTTCAGTTCGGTGTCCGGGACTATGACCATTTTTTACAGTGAATAGGAGTCAGAGAGAGATGGACCAAATCTTTGTCCATGAGCACTTCCCTATTGGGCTTCAGTCAAAAATGTCTCCTTTAAACCATCATCGTTCTGTAGATCTCACTAAATGTCGTATTTGCTCCTTGGAGTTTCCGGCTCCGTCACATTTTTAGATTATCTTTTTCAGACAGACCACGCCCACTCAGCCAATCAGCCAATCAGCTCACAGCTCAAAGAGTCAAACAGTGACGCACAGGGCTCTTTATTACAACTATACAAAGGTAAGAGTTTTCTGATGAGATGAAGAATGAAGCATGTTTTGGTCAGATTTGTCCAGAAAAATAGACTTTTACACGACTTTTCTTTAGGGACAAACAAAAAGTAAAGTTCATTTTTAAAAAGTTAGCTTAGCTTTAACTCAGGACCACGGTTAGCATTTGTTCTGTCCTCACTAAACGTTGGGAGCTATTTCGCGAAAACAGACAGCTGACAGAGAGTTTGTTTGAGAAGTTGTTTACTTGATATTTACTGTGAAACTGTAACACAAAAATGCAACTATTAGAATAAGTGAATGACTGTATCCTCTTGTGTCTGAACTAACAGTAGTTTCTGTCTAATAACATTTAGAGAGTTGGTTTGAACATTTAATACATTTGCATTACAGTGTTACACGATGGCCCTCATTCATGAAAGTTGCGCAGAAAAGGTTGTATATTTTTGGTGTATATTCCATTTACACCAGACTCAGCGTGGGATTAATGAACGTGTGAGATACGCACAGATCTGAGCGTACGCAGCCGCGGCTGTTGATTAATGCTGCTGTGAAAACCAGCGTATTTATGAAAGTCACGCCTAGAAATAACCGGAAAAAGGTGCCTTGCCCTCTACAGGTGAGTGGAGAGGTCCTTCCTCAAGTGGAGGAGTTCAAGTATCTCGGGGTCTAGTTCACGAGTGAGGGAAGAATGGAGCGTGAGATTGACAGGCGGATCGGTGCAGCGTGCGCAGTGATGCGGTCTCTGTATCGGACCGTTGTGGTAAAGAGGGAGCAGCGTCTGCAGTCAGAGCTGTATCGGACCGTTGTGGTAAAGAGGGAGCAGCGTCTGCAGTCAGAGCTGTATCGGACCGTTGTGGTAAAGAGGGAGCAGCGTCTGCAGTCAGAGCTGTATCGGACCGGTGTGGTGAAGAGGGAGCAGCGTCTGCAGTCAGAGCTGTATCGGAACGTTGTGGTAAAGAGGGAGCAGCGTCTGCAGTCAGAGCTGTATCGGACCGTTGTGGTAAAGAGGGAGCAGCGTCTGCAGTCAGAGCTGTATCGGACCGTTGTGGTGAAGAGGGAGCTGAGCCGAAAGGCAAAGCTCTCAATTTACCGGTCAATCTTCGTTCCCTCCCTCACCTATGGTCATGAGCTTTGGGTAATGACCGAAAGAACAAGATCGCGGATACAAGCGGTCGAAATGAGCTTCTTCCGCAGAGTGGCTGGGCGCTCCCTTAGAGATAGGGTGAGGAGCTATGTCACACGGGAGGAGCTCGGAGTAGAGCCGCTGCTACTCCACGTCGAGAGGAACCAGTTGAGGTGGCTCGGGCATCTGTTCCGGATGCCTCCTGGACGCCTCCCTGGGGAGGTGTTCCGGGCACGTCCCACCGGGAGGAGGCCCCGCGGAAGACCCAGGACACAGAGGGACTATGTCTCTCAGTTGGCCTGGGAACGCCTTGGGGTGTGGATAGGGAAGTCTGGGCGTCTCTGCCTAGACTGCTGCCCCCGCGACCCGGCAACGGATGAAGCGAAAGAAGATGGATGGATGGATGGACGCCTAGAAATACTCAGAAAACTCCCAGTTTTTACGACAGGTCAGAAGGAAGCCGGCCAGAAAGTCTGGTTGGAAGCATCAGAAGGCCTGTTAGTGACATGCACTGAGTTTATATTGAGTTTGATTGCATTATTTTGTCAAAAGAAAAAGAAAACCCCGCTATATTATATATACTCATTTTTTCCCAAGTGTCTAGACCCACTGCAGCACTAATCTCTTTAGAAATGAATGAATGAATATTAATATCTCAGCAGTGACTCTCATCTGGGTCGAGCATCAGCGACATCTTCTCGTAAGCGCCTTCACAGAGCAGGATCACAAAGTGCTTCACATTAAAAATAAAAAAACACACAGATGAAAATAATACACAAAAGTCAGATTTAAAAAACGAAGAAACAGAAGAGGGTCCTCATCATGAAAGTATCATAATCTGGGATTTATTCTAAATGTGTGTGTTTCCAGAGTGTTAGACTTTTTCTGATGTGCAAATTCAAATTTAGAAACATGAAACTCAATGAAAACACGGTTTATAATTTTGCCGGAGTGATCATGTTTATTGTTGTCCAAATCTTGAATTTCATGCGTGTTTTGAGGTGTTGTGACGAAGGTTGAAATGAGCGTACACATTTACACCACTTCCTGACTTGGTGTAAATTCACGTCCAGATTGATAAATGCCAAAAAGCGTAATTTTTTTGCGTACGCCTCATTTACACCAGATTTGGCCGTACACAAGTTTCATACATGAGGCCCAATGGCTCTTATTCAAACGACTCTCATCTAAATGTGATGTGTAAATAAAGCTGTCCAATTGGTCTAATTTGCATATGAAAGTCCGCTAGCATAATGCTAACGAACTCATATTTGCCTACAAGAAACAAATCAAGGTCTCAGTAGTTACAGAATAATGCAATATAGACATTTCAATCACCAAAACCAAAACTAGCAACCGTCAAATTGAAAACGTAGCGCACGCCACATTTTCCAACTTATTTTGATCTATGTAATTTACGAACCATAACAACATTTAATATTAGTTTTAAAACTGGTACAATGACATTTACAACCGGTACAATAGTTTGACTCTTGAACAGACATTATGAATCATTTGCATTCGGACATAATTTCATATCTTTATCATTCATTACTGCACAAATCAGACAAAGCCGCTCCATTAGCATAGGTTAGCGACTTTAGCAAAGGTTAGCGACTTTAGCAAAGGTTAGCGACTTTAGCAAAGGTTAGCGACTTTAGCAAAGGTTAGCGACTTTAGCAAAGGTTAGCGACTTTAGCAAAGGTTAGCGACTTTAGCAAAGGTTAGCGACTTTAGCATAGGTTAGCGACTTTAGCATAGGTTTGCGACTTTAGCAAAGGTTAGCGACTTTAGCAAAGGTTAGCGACTTTAGCAAAGGTAAGCGACTTTAGCAAAGGTTAGCGATTTTAGCAAAGGTTAGCGACTTTAGCAAAGGTTAGCGACCTTAGCATAGGTTAGCGACTTTAGCATAGGTTTGCGACTTTAGCAAAGGTTAGCGACTTTAGCATAGGTTTGCGACTTTAGCAAAGGTTAGCGACTTTAGCAAAGGTTAGCGACTTTAGCGACTTTAGCAAAGGTTAGCGACTTTAGCAAAGGTTAGCGACTTTAGCGACTTTAGCAAAGGTTAGCAACTTTAGCAAAGGTTAGCAACTTTAGCGACTTTAGCAAAGGTTAGCGACTTTGGCAATGGCAAAAGTACCGCAATCCAATTTTCCTTTTTTGTTGCCGGCGGTCAGCCTTTGTCAATCCCCTGACACCATGGAAATAGTGTTTCTATATATTCCTGTAATGGAACAGCCAATCTATCTGTTCACACACATAATTAGAAGTAAATAAAGTAATTACTCCTGCATATAAATAGCCGTCATTACGAGGCGCGGTGGAGAAGTGGTTCTTTTAGTCGGACTGATTCGGATCTAAATTGATTGCTGAGGGATTATCCAGGATTTATTAAATATTAAGGCATTGACTGTCGGTAATAAGTTCATAATTAAGGTTTTTCAGAGTCAGGGCAAAAATTGGTAGAAACTGTGCGAAGCCAATGCATCAATTATAGTTTTCATTCTGGTGTCATAATTAAGAAGGCTGGAGAGGAGCGCTCTTTGGAAGACTCGTTAGGCTGTTATTTGGATTACAGCGAACAATATGACAAACACAACTATCAGCCGCAAATGTGATCAGCCAATTAGGGCTCTTGGTTCGTGGAGAATCGCCGTGAACTGTAAATCCTTCTCACAAACACGGGTTGACTTTGAAAAGCGTTTGTTTAGAATCGTTTGTCGGCTCCAAGGGTGTTTTTTTCAGTCGTTCATGTTTCAGTCTTGGATTTTGAGCCCGATTTCACTTTTTAAATCAGGTCTTTTTGGTGCAAAATGAGAAATAAGTTACAAAGTCAAATTTGGTAAAATGTGTCTTAATCTGAGCACAATGGGCCTCATTTAAGAAACTTGCAAACGTCCAAATCAGGTGTAAATGAGACGTACGCAAACAATTTACACTTTTCCGCATTTAAGATAAGATAAGATGAACCTTTATTAGTCTCACAGTGGAGAAATGTCAGTGTCATCGTTGCACATTACAGCAGAGAAAGGAAATAAGAGCACTCAGATTGCTCTTTATACGCACAGAATATACGGCAAGTCTGGAGGTGGTGTAAACGTGTACGCTCTTTTCAACCTTCGCCAAAACACACATGAAATTCAAGATTTAACAATAAACATGATCACTCTGGCAAAATTATAAACTGCGTTTTAATTGAGCTTCATGTTTCTAAATTTGAATTTGCGCATCAGAAAAAGTCCAACACTCTGGAAACACACACATTTCAAATGAATCACAGATCATGATGAGGACCTGTTTCTTCTTAAAATCTGAATTTTTTTTTGTATTATTTTCATCTGTATGTTTTTTGAATGTGAAGTGCTTTGTGATCCTGCTCTGTGAAGGCGCTATACTAATACACTTGACTTACTTACTTAATGTGTGACCATCTGTTTCCCCGTACATCTGTGGCAGACCATTATAGCCAGTATTACGCTTGGCTTTTTGTTTTGTCTCATTCACCTTTGGCAAAACAACGTTTGTTTTCATTAGTTTTGTGCATGAAGCCCCATAAACACAGCAATGGCAGAGATGTGCCAAAGCGCTGTGGGGACGGGCTCACAGAGGTCACGGGCTCACAGGTGCCACAGAGGTCACGGGCTCACAGAGGTCACGGGCTCACAGAGGTCACGGGCTCACAGAGGTCACGGGCTCACAGAGGTCACGGGCTCACAGGTGCCACAGAGGTCACGGGCTCACAGAGGTCACAGGCTCACAGAGGTCACGGGCTCACAGGTGCCACAGAGGTCACGGGTTCACAGATGTCACAGAGGTCACAGGCTCACAGAGGTCACGGGCTCACAGAGGTCACGGGCTCACAGGTGCCACAGAGGTCACGGGCTCACAGAGGTCACGGGTTCACAGGTGCCACAGAGGTCACGGGCTCACAGAGGTCACGGGCTCACAGAGGTCACAGGCTCACAGGTGCCACAGAGGTCACAGGCTCACAGAGGTCACAGGCTCACAGAGGTCACGGGCTCACAGGTGCCACAGAGGTCACGGGTTCACAGATGTCACAGAGGTCACAGGCTCACAGAGGTCACGGGCTCACAGGTGCCACAGAGGTTACGGGCTCACAGAGGTCACGGGTTCACAGGTGCCACAGAGGTCACGGGTTCACAGAGGTCACGGGTTCACAGAGGTCACAGGCTCACAGGTGCCACAGAGGTCACGGGCTCACAGAGGTCACGGGCTTACAGAAGTCACAGGCTCACAGAGGTCACGGGCTCACAGGTGCTACAGAAGTCACAGGCTCACAGAGGTCACAGGCTCACAGGTGCCACAGAGGTCACGGGTTCACAGGTGCCACAGAGGTCACGGGTTCACAGAGGTCATGGGTTCACAGAGGTCACGGGCTCACAGGTGCCACAGAGGTCACGGGCTCACAGAGGTCACGGGCTCACAGAGGTCACAGGTGCCACAGAGGTCACGGGCTCACAGGTGCCACAGAAGTCACGGGCTCACAGAGGTAATGGGCTCACAGGTGCCACAGAGGTCACGGGCTCACAGAGGTCACGGGCTCACAGGTGCCACAGAGGTCACGGGCTCACAGAGGTCACGGGCTCACAGAGGTCACGGGCTCACAGGTGCCACAGAGGTCACGGGCTCACAGAGGTCACAGAGGTCACGGGCTCACAGAGGTCACGGGCTCACAGAGGTCACGGGCTCACAGGTGCCACAGAGGTCACGGGCTCACAAAGGTTCCAGAGGTCACGGGCTCACAGAGGTCACGGGGTCACAGGTGCCACAGAGGTCCCACCGCACTCGCCGTATGTGGTGCGTCTTTTGGAGTTTCTCTGTGAAATCACAGAGATTGCTCCTTTGCATTCACAAGCATGTTCTCCCCGTGTCTGCTCCGGTTTCCTCCGGGTGCTCCGGTTTCCCCTACCACTAAAAATATGTACAATAGGTCTGACATGTGCCTCCTGTACTGGCACCCCCACTACCAAAATTAACAATTGTAAACCACTTTGAGACTCCGATGTGCAGTGAAAAGGCGGTATATAAATAAAGATTACTTACTTACTTACTTACAAGAAGATGTCGCTGACGCTTCACCCGGTTAATGATGAGAGTCACCGCTGAGATACTAATATTCATTCATTCATTTCTAAAGAGTTGAGCGCTGCAGTGGGTCTAGACACTTGGGAAGAAACGCGTATATATAATATAGCGTTTTTGTGTGTGTTTAAAACAAAACAATAAAACTCAATATAAACTCAGGCCTTCTGATGCTTCCAACCAGACTTTCTGGCCGGCTTCCTGCTGACCTGTATACATATAATATTTCGTAAATACGCTGCGTACGCTCAGATCTGTGCGGATCTCACACGTTCATGAATCCGGCGAGTTTGGCGTGAATGGAATATCCAAAAATACACACCCTTTTCTGTGCAACTTTCATAAATGAGACCATTGTGACTGAGCCTTAAAACAATGAGACAAAGCAAAATGTTTTTTCAAAAATACACAAAACAGAACCAACACATTTGGAATGAGACAAACAGTTTTAGAAATAAAACTAACTGTCTTTGTCTCGTTGGAGAATCTAGTTTTAAGTCAGAATGTGCTCGTGATAAGAAATAAAACCGCTTGATTACAGCAATAATCAGTTTTTTGCAGTGTAAAACTAAACAACAGCAGTGGATTCCTCGTCAACAGAAAATCAAACTACAACATTGGTCCATAGTATTTTAAATTATCATTAATCATTGGTGTTTATGAATTTTATGATTGGTCCAGAGTTAGATAAAACACATTTTTATTTCAGAAAATTCAAACCTGAACATATGATGAATCTCATGTTAAATAAAAGCAATGTCACAATAACTTCATAATGAAAAAAATGTATTATGGTCTTTGTGATATTTTGTGAAGAACCCAAACTTCAACATCTCCATCTTCCTCTCATTAGTCACTATTTGAGGCTTTGGGCTGAGAGCTGATTGGCCGAGTGAGGGTCCTCCTCTTTTTCCCACTTTTCAGTCTGAACAATCTGGTTTATTGATGTGACAAAGGCCAGAAACAAATGAAAACCAGTTTCAGAATCAGCCTGTTTGAGAGAGAGACTCTGGCCACATGGTTAAAGGTTGGCTGAATATTGCGTACCCGAGCTTTAACTGTTTTATCACAGTAATCAAAGAATAACTGTTGAACTCATTAAAACAACACATTTGCAGAACGTCGCGGGTGAGAATTGTTCCTTTGAATCTCGAACCCAGGACTCTCTGTTTACCGTGTTTTTGTTTTTCTCGTTCTTCAGAGAGAATGAAAAAGGTAGTTTTTAAACCTTCAACTCAATATCGACTATCGCACAAGAGCGAGAGAAACCTCTGACTTTCACATCATAAAAGATTTAGTCACAAAGAGCGGCTGTTTCACGTCTTTCTCCAGAACAGAGAAAGAGGTCTCTGTTGTGGAAACTCCAGGATAACTATGGCTAGCTCCGAGCTAAACTGTGGCGTTAGCTGTTAGCATGATCTGTTTACATACAGTCTATGGGAGTGCCAGGTCCTCCAGGGGCATCAGCTTTTTCAGTACAAAAATGAAGATAAAATCCCATAATCACTGACTTTTAGTGCAAAGAAGAAATGGCCAACTGTGGATTTGGCTAAAGAAAAATCTAAGTGACAGAACTTAAAAAATCGAAATTACAGCACTTTAAAAATCTAAATTACAGCACTTAAAACATATAAATTGCAGCACTTAAATAACATGACAGTCCCACAGTGGGAAAATTTCAGTGTTGCATCACCAGGTACAGCACAAGATGAATGAAGGATTACTCTATTCTAAAGTAAATTAAAATAAAATCTCATAATAAAAAAGAAAGTCTAAAATCTTTAAAATAACAACAAAGTAAGAATTAAGTATAAAATCTCTGACACCAACTTTAGCATAATAATAAGTAAGTATAAAACATAATATCATTATAAATCCATCTATAATCTAAAATAAATATGTTGTAGTCTCAAACCAACTCTGTGTCTTTAAACCCAGACACATCCGTCACGCCGCAGAGAGCGCCGCTGCCCCCGGTGGTGACGGAGGAGAAGGCTCTCAGTTAATCACGGAACAACGGGAGGACGCCGCGGTGGGAGCGGTGAGGGATGCGCCGCGCTCAGGCCCAGGCCCACGTTTAATTGCCTTTCAGATAATCTCATGCCTCTTCAAAGGATCCCGGCGGTGACGAACGAGCGCCGGTTCAGGACCACGGACAGTTCAGGGCAAGACCAGAGACGGTTTAAGACCAGATACAGTTCAGGACCATGGACAGTTCAGGACATTTACCAGAGATTGTTTAGGACTAGAGACAGTACAGGACCATTACCAGAGACAGTTCAGGACCATGGACAGTTCAGGACCAGAGACTGTTCAGGACCAGATACAGTTCAGGACCATGGACAGTTCAGGACATTTACCAGAGATTGTTTAGGACCAGAGATAGTACAGGACCAGGACCAGAGAGAGTTTTGGACCATTACCAGAGACAGTTCAGGACCATGGACAGTTCAGAACCAGAGAGACTACTGTGGATGTGATTTATGATATAATTATACAGTGGCTCAGTGTGTAGAGTATTGGCCTTTGAGCCTGAAGGTCATGAGTTCGAGCCCACCGCGAGACCTTCTCCACCGACTCCACTGTCTCCTCTTCCTTGTCTCCTCTTCTCGTCGGCTCCTCCTCTCCTTGCTTCCTCTTGCCTCCTTTCCTCCTCCCGCCCCCTCGTCTCCTCACCTCCTCCTCTCCTCGCCTCCTCTCGCATCCTTGTGTCATTTTGCACCCTTTGATTTGAAGTGAACATGAGGAGATCGTCCTCTGAATGACAGAACCGTCTCCAGATGTTTCCACGGCGACACACGAGCCAATCAAACGCCGCGTCCACTCCAACATCCAACAAACCGTTTGGAAGCCGCAGCAGGGACCGAAGCCACCGCCGAGACGGCATCTGGGCTGGTTTTATGAATGACACGTCCAGATCATTCCATCTCCAGGAGAATGACTCACTTCTGTGTGGTTTACGGTCTGCAGGTCGGGTTGAAATGAGGCCGGGAAAGGGTGGCGTGTTGTTTGCACCCGTGTGGGATTTTCAACAAGGAAAGGGGAGGTAGGGACGTGTCAAAACAATCTGCTGACTTTTCAAAATGCGTCTTGGTACATCCAGGTCAAAGAGAGAGACCAGAGAGAAAAAGAAGGAGAGAGACCAGAGAGAGAGAGATCAGCAAGAGACCAGAGAGAGATTAAAGGGGAAGACCAGAGAGAGACATCAAAGAGATCAGAGAGACACTAAAGGGGCAGACCAGAAACAGAGAGACCAGAGAGAAAGGCCCGAGAGAGACCAGAGAGTGAGAGAGAGAGAGACCAGAGAGATATTAAAGGGCAAGCCCAGAGATAGACTAAAGGGGGAGACCAAAGAGAGAGACCAGAAAGAGAGATCAGAGAGAGACCAGTGAGAGAGCAGAGGGAGCCCAAAGGTCTTGGTCTCTTGGTCCAAAGCTTCATTCCAGATGCTGTCGATGTTGAGGGGAGTTTTTTAGACCAGTCTAGTTTAGCCTCTGCGGACTTTTGAATGCACTGGTTAAATGCATGGGGCCAGTGCATTTAACACATGCGTTTATTTCACATCTTCCATCCCCAGCGGCCATTTTGAAAAGGCCCCACAGACGGTGTCAGTGGTGGTACCGGAGAAAGGCGTCACTTCATCTGTTAATATTTACAGTCTGTGGATTACACTTGTGTTGAGTACAATAAGACGTTCCTTTCTCCCGCTGATCACGCCGCCGCCGTCCTCCTCAGTCCTGGCCTGTAATTCACAAACCCCTCAGATTACAACATGAATGACAAGACTCGTTCCGACAGCTGCGGTTTGACGCTGAGGGGAAGAGAGAGCTGCCAGCGCAGATATTTCCTCTTTTCCTTTTTTCTGTCTTCTTGAGGGGGACCCGAAAACACGATGCGGCGAGATTGTAATTACGATCAAGCAGCTGGCTCATTGTGCGGCGGGCGGGGGGGGTCTGTTGGGCCACATGTTACGAGATGCGCGTGTCTCCGGTAGCAGTGCCCATCACGGCGCGTAATGAATAAATCTGAGGACATGATGGAGGAGGCAGGAGCGGGCGGAGAGGGAGGGTGGATGCAACAATTTGGAAGCAGTTTTATCGACTGAGAACAATGTCATCAAATCAAGTCTCCGAAGACAGCGGCGTGATGTGGAGACTGTGGCGTGATGTGGAGACTGTAGCGTGATGTGGAGACTGTGGCGTGATGTGGAGACTGTGGCGTGATGTGGAGACTGTGGCGTGATGTGGAGACTGTGGCGTGATGTAGAGACTGTGGCGTGATGTGGAGACTGTGGCGTGATGTGGAGACTGTGGCGTGATGTAGAGACAGTGGCGTGATGTGGGGACTGTGGCGTGATGTGGGGACTGTGGCGTGATGTGGGGACTGTGGCGTGATGTGGAGACTGTGGCGTGATGTGGGGACTGTGGCGTGATGTAGAGACTGTGGCGTGATGTGGAGACTGTGGCGTGATGTAGAGACTGTGGCGTGATGTGGGGACTGTGGCGTGATGTGGAGACTGTGGCGTGATGTAGAGACTGTGGCGTGATGTGGGGACTGTGGCGTGATGTGGCGTGATGTGGAGACTGTGGCGTGATGTGGAGACTGTGGCGTGATGTGGGGACTGTGGCGTGATGTGGAGACTGTGGCGTGATGTGGGGACTGTGGCGTGATGTGGAGACTGTGGCGTGATGTGGGGACTGTGGCGTGATGTAGAGACTGTGGCGTGATGTGGAGACTGTGGCGTGATGTGGGGACTGTGGCGTGATGTGGGGACTGTGGCGTGATGTAGAGACTGTGGCGTGATGTAGAGACTGTGGCGTGATGTGGGGACTGTGGCGTGATGTGGGGACTGTGGCGTGATGTAGAGACTGTGGCGTGATGTAGAGACTGTGGCGTGATGTAGAGACTGTGGCGTGATGTGGGGACTGTGGCGTGATGTGGGGACTGTGGCGTGATGTGGAGACTGTGGCGTGATGTGGAGACTGTGGCGTGATGTGGAGACTGTGGCGTGATGTGGAGACTGTGGCGTGATGTGGAGACTGTGGCGTGATGTGGGGACTGTGGCGTGATGTGGAGACTGTGGCGTGATGTGGGGACTGTGGCGTGATGTGGGGACTGTGGCGTGATGTGGGGACTGTGGCGTGATGTAGAGACTGTGGCGTGATGTGGAGACTGTGGCGTGATGTGGGGACTGTGGCGTGATGTGGAGACTGTGGCGTGATGTGGAGACTGTGGCGTGATGTGGAGATTGTGGCGTGATGTGGAGACTGTGGCGTGATGTGGAGACTGTGGCGTGATGTGGAGACTGTGGCGTGATGTAGAGACTGTGGCGTGATGTGGAGACTGTGGCGTGATGTGGGGACTGTGGCGTGATGTAGAGACTGTGGCGTGATGTGGAGACTGTGGCGTGATGTGGGGACTGTGGCGTGATGTGGAGACTGTGGCGTGATGTGGAGACTGTGGCGTGATGTGGAGACTGTGGCGTGATGTGGAGACTGTGGCGTGATGTGGAGACTGTGGCGTGATGTGGAGACTGTGGCGTGATGTAGAAACGCCGCCGCAGCTGCATCAGCGCATAAAAGTTTTATGGACACGAAGGAGATGCGTTCATGAAGTTTACTTTTGATCAGATTGACGGTAGTTTGACCAAAAATCTATTTATCTGTCTATGTATACCCATACCAGAGAGACAAGAGAAAGAGACCAGAGAGAGAGAGACCAAAGTGAGAAAGAGAGACCAGAGAGAGACAAGACAGAGAGACCAAAGAGAGAGGGACCAAAGAAAGACCAGAGAGAGAGACCAGATAGTGAGAAAGTGACCAGAGAGAGAGAGAGAGACAAGAGAGGTTTCTGGATCAGCTTTTTTTCTGACAGAAAAAAGTAAAAGAGAGGACCCCCTCACTCAGCCAATCAGCTCTCAGCCCAAAGTCCCCTTTAGTGACTCAAAAGGCCTTTCCTCTCCAGATAAAAATCCCAAAAGTCTGACCAGACTTTCCTCTTTTTCCGAGGGAGAAGGGGGAACTCCTGAGTTTCCGAGATCACACGAACGCAGCATGAGTCAGGAACGTTTAGACAGAAAGGACAGTTACATAATAATAATAATAACACATTGGTATCATACAGCACTTTTCAGGATCGTCAAAGACACTTCACATCATTATCTCCCTTATCTCTACAAACACAGTGGTGATAAACTACTACTGTAGCCACAGCTGCCCTGGGGCACACTGACAGAAGCGAGGCAACCAGTCTGTGCTATCGGCCCCTCCCACCACCACCAACCTTTCTAATGGGGTTGACGTGTCTTGCCTAAGGACACAACCACACCTTGGCACTTAACAGCCGCAGCTGCCCACTGTGGCACCTGCTGTTCCCGGAGGTCTCCCATCGCAACACTAACTAGGCGCTTCCCCGCTTAGCTTCAGAGGTCTGACAGAGAGAATTTCTGGTCGTTGTTTGCTGCATTTCTCTCTGTATTGAGTCCGTGGTCGATCCTTAAAGTGTTATTGGGAAAACGGGAGCGAGGCCTCGGCCGTAACCGTAAAACTATCAAAGCGCCGCCATTTTGAAACGATTCTCACAAGGACGATGAGAATGACGACCTCTTATGTTCTGCTGTGGGAACTTTATCGCTCCGTGAGAGACGACGACTGGAGTTATCCCTCTATACATTAATTATTCACCAGTTTCATTGCAACCAATTAGTAACAAGACTGAAATGAGACTGTGACTTTCAAAGCACTCGTGAAACTTTGAATCGTCTAAATGCTGGAATCAAAAACATTAAGTTTACAAGCTTCGTTTATGCTCGTGGGATTACAAGGTTCCAAATGAATTAAAATCATCTCACTTACAAATCCATAAATATTCAAATTCAGACCAGATCTTAGACAGTGTCATGGAAAGCTCTGTTTTATTACCTTCTTCTACAACTGTGTCTTTACTTCTACCACTGGAGTCGCCTGGTCTTAGCCTGGTCTTAGCCTGGTCTTACCGCACCATGGTACTCATTTCATTTCATACTAAGGTCTGGATTTGCTCCATTGACTCCGTTAACAGGTGGGAGGGGCTAACTCCTTTTGCAGATTGAAACCATTGGATCTGAGTTTACTGTGACGTATGTAATGAACCCAAGTGAGTGAGGCATTTAGCATTTAGCCTAGCTTTAGCATTTAGCCTAGCTTTAGCCATCTCCTTTGCAAAATGACATGTATTAAACATTCCTCTTGCTCCGGCTTCAGTTTCTTGATATTTGGATTGAACCAGAACAGATTATTTTACTATCGCATTCTCCGACAAACTACAACCAGCAAATTCAGCACAAACTCTGACGTCACCGACACCGACCTACAACACCCGCCTCCCCCGCTCTCTGATTGGTCGGAGGAGATTCAACCGAGGAAACTGCAGCCACTAGGATCAGACCCAGACGTACATGTAGGAAATGACCATGGACCAGAGTTTACACATGGTAAGACCAGACGTACATGTAGGAAATGATCATGGACCAGAGTTTACACATGGTAAGACCAGACGTACATGTAGGGAATGACCATGGACCAGAGTTTACACATGGTAAGATCCAATCTCTGACAATGATTAAATCCATGTTAAACAGTTCTTTTTAGCCGTGCAGACAACAGTGGGATTTCCTATTTTTATCTTTTCCATGTACTGTGATAATTTATCTTGTTTTGTTCAGCACTTTTGCACTTCCAATCAATTAATTCAACTTATTTTATGAAATTCAATCCAAATTAGAACCCTTTCCCGCCTTAGTCCACCTCTTAAAACACTTTTGGCCCTTTTTGTTTTCGCACCATGAAGTCCGAAAGCCCCGAGTCGCTCCGGTCTTTCTGCTGCTCCTTAAACCAGCCCCAGGGTCCAACACTGAGCGGCCTTTTCTTCGGGCCGATTGCCCTCAAAACGATTCCAAAACGAGAATGAATATCTCTTGGTTAAAACATGTGATGCTAACGCTGCTAACGCTGCTAAACCCGTGTGGAATTTCAACTCCAGCCCGTTTTCTTTGCTCAAAAATGCGTCTCGTCCTCGGCTTCTTTTCTCATAAGGAATCGAGAGCGAGGGAGTTGCCAGCTCCGCAGCGATCTTATATATTTGGTGATAGAAAATTCATCTCGTCACTCGCAGCCGGGGCCAGACTTGTACATTTCAAGCGGGTGTCTAAAGAAAGTATGCGCAACAATATGTCAGAAAGCCTTCCCCGGCGGTGGACCAATTACCGCCATGTGAGGGAAGGCAGCTGTCGGGGCCTCGCTCTTATATATCGCATGTGTTTCTATGTTAGACCCAGAACCTGCAGAGAATCCACCGGAGAGAGAGAAAGGAGAGAATGAGGAGAAGAAGCAGTGATCATGTATTAATTATGGTGGAGCTGGAGTCTGTATGATAATGTGAGGAGTCCAGACACTGTATATCTTTGGAGCTACACACAGAGAATATGTAAATGTGATGCAGAAACATGGACTGGACGTGTGGCGTGTGATTACAATATTTATGTGCGGAGATGGTTTAAAGGACGTCTTATTTATGTGCAGAGATGGCTTAAAGGACGTCTTATGCAAATGCTTTATTAGTTTTAACCGTGTTTCACCTTTGTTCGTGATCGAGAATCCAAGAATATCAAGAACTTCTGTCATGAACGAACATAAGAGTCTGTGTGGAATCACTGAGACAGATTAGACCAGTCTCCACAAGCTTTTTGAATAACCTTTTTCAGTGAGAACCGTCCCTTGTCCAGTTCAAACAAACAAACTTGAACCGTTTCAGTCGTTATGAACTACTCAAAGTGTTATATGCATCAGGCTGGTCCAAACTCAGGTCCGGGGGGCCAATTGCGGCCCTCTGTGTCATTTTATTTGGCCCTCTGTCTCGCTAACCCACAGTAGTCTCTGAGATCATAAACACAAGCTCACTGTGTCATCCATCCAACTTCAGCTCAGCCAATATAGACCTTGTTCTAAAGCCTTCATATGCACATACAGGACTGACGTGTTTTTTGATTGTGTCAGAAACTTAAATGTTAATGATGCTAATGTAGCTGGTGAGATGGTAAACATGTGTCATTCAGCCAACTTCAGCTCTGTTATAGATCATTTTAAAGCTTAGAACATCCTGATGGCAGTCAAAACAGTTTTTCAGTCCGTGACTAGTCCAGACCCCTGGACTAGTCTGGTGAACGCTGATTTTCTCTGGATGTTTTTCGAACTGGAAACATGTAAATGGCAATTATCACCGACCTATTTGTAAACGGTAACCAAGAAACTTCAAAAACTGAAGCAGAAAGACACAAACATTTAATTAAAACTCAGGGAAAGTTATTCTCGATGTTTATATCACTTTTGTTCAATTTGATCCATTAACACGTCGTGATGGAGTCTATTTAAGGGGTTTCTCTCGCTCTCAGAACAACTTCTGTCACAAGTTTTCGCACATGTGAGTTTGGTTCTGTCACGTCTTTGGATCAACTTTAAGACAGAAACTGGAAATTATTTGGTTCAAAGTAGTTTGTGGCTAAGGACGAATATCTGGAACTTCTGCCACAAACTAGAACCAGAGAGAGACTAAAGAGAGAGAGACACCAGAGAGAGACCAAAGAGAGAGAGAGACCAGAGAGAGAGCAGAGAGAGACTAAAGAGAGAGAGACCCGAGAGAGACTAAAGAGAGAGAGACTAAAGAGAGAGAGACCAGAGAGAGAGACCAGAGAGAGACTAAAGAGAGAGAGACTAAAGAGAGAGAGACCAGAGAGAGAGACCAGAGAGAGACTAAAGAGAGAAAGACCAGAGAGAGACTAAAGAGAGAGAGACCAGAGAGAGACTAAAGAGAGAAAGACCAGAGAGAGACTAAAGAGAGAGAGACTAAAGAGAGAGAGACCAGAGAGAGAGACAAGAGAGAGACTAAAGAGAGAGACCAGAGAGAGACTAAAGAGAGAGAGACTAAAGAGAGAGAGACCAGAGAGAGACTAAAGAGAGAAAGACCAGAGAGAGACTAAAGAGAGAGAGACTAAAGAGAGAAAGACCAGAGAGAGACTAAAGACAGAGAGACCAGAGAGAGAGAGACTAAAGAGAGAGAAACCAGAGAGAGACTAAAGAGAGAGAGAGACCAGAGAGAGACTAAAGAGAGAGAGACTAAAGAGAGAGAGACCAGAGAGAGAGACAAGAGAGAGACTAAAGAGAGAGACCAGAGAGAGACTAAAGAGAGAGAGACTAAAGAGAGAGAGACCAGAGAGAGAGACCAGAGAGAGACTAAAGAGAGAAAGACCAGAGAGAGACTAAAGAGAGAGAGACCAGAGAGAGACTAAAGAGAGAAAGACCAGAGAGAGACTAAAGACAGAGAGACCAGAGAGAGAGAGACTAAAGAGAGAGAAACCAGAGAGAGACTAAAGAGAGAGAGACCAGAGAGAGACTAAAGAGAGAGAGACCAGAGAGAGACTAAAGAGAGAGAGAGATCAGAGAGAAACTAAAGAGAGAGAGACCAGAGAGAGACTAAAGAGAGAGAGACCAGAGAGAGACTAAAGAGAGAGAGACCAGAGAGACTAAAGAGAGAGAGAGCAGAGAGAGAGAGACAAGAGAGAGAGAGACCAGAGAGAGACTAAAGAGAGAGACACCAAAGAGAGAGACCAGAGAGAGACCAAAGAGAGACAAAAGAGAGAGACCACATGTTATATGCATCAGGCATGTCCAAACTCAGGTCCGGGGGCCAATTGCGGCCCTCTGTGTCATTTTATTTGGCCCTCTGTCTCGCTAACCCACAGTAGTCTCTGAGATCATAAACACAAGCTCACTGTGTCATCCATCCAACTTCAGCTCAGCCAATATAGACCTTGTTCTAAAGCCTTCATATGCACATACAGGACTGACATGTTTTTTGATTGTGTCAGAAACTTAAATGTTAATGATGCTAATGTAGCTGGTGAGATGGTAAACATGTGTCATTCAGCCAACTTCAGCTCTGTTATAGATCATTTTAAAGCTTAGAACAGCCTGATGGCAGTCAAAACAGTTTTTCAGTCCGTGATGTCGGCCCCTGGACTAGTCTGGTGAACTAATGGGGCCCTCTTACTGAAAAGTTTGGATACCCCTGATAAAGACAATCAAAAAAGAGCTAAATGGTCTTTCTCATCTTCTCACATGTTTTTCTTTTTTCCAAGTTGATATTGGATAATTACCAAAGGCACACTGACGTACCACGGCCCACAGGTTGAAAAACACTGCTTTAGACACTGACGTCATGGAACAGAGTTTGTTTCCATCTTCCAAAACAAAAGTATTGAATTTCTAGGGTCAAAGTATGTCTTTAATGAGAAACACTTTGTACAAGCAACAGTTCTTTAAACAAGAGTAAAAAAATATATCTACTTTGTATGAGAAAAGAACTTTGTTGTAAGACCGTCAGAATGAGCTCAAATTAAGAAAAAAATCACGTAAAACCTCTTGATTCAAGCTATTTTTACTTTATTTTTATAGTCCCTCTCTGTGGTCTCTCTCTGTGGTCTCTCTCTGTGGTCTCTCTCTGCGGTCTCTCTCTGCGGTCTCTCTCTGCGGTCTCTCTCTGTGGTCTCTCTCTGCGGTCTCTCTGTGGTCTCTCTGTGGTCTCTCCGCGGTCTCTCTCAGCGGTCTCTCTGTGGTCTCTCTGCGGTCTCTCTCAGCGGTCTCTCTCTGTGGTCTCTCTCTGTGGTCTCTCTCTGTGGTCTCTCTGCGGTCTCTCTGTGGTCTCTCTCTGTGGTCTCTCTGTGGTCTCTCTGCGGTCTCTCTCTGCGGTCTCTCTCTGCGGTCTCTCTCTGTGGTCTCTCTCTGCGGTCTCTCTGTGGTCTCTCTGTGGTCTCTCTGCGGTCTCTCTCAGCGGTCTCTCTCTGCGGTCTCTCTCTGTGGTGTCTCTCTGCGGTCTCTCTCTGTGGTCTCTCTCTGCGGTCTCTCTGTGGTCTCTCTGTGGTCTCTCTGCGGTCTCTCTCAGCGGTCTCTCTCTGTGGTCTCTCTCTGTGGTCTCTCTCTGTGGTCTCTCTGCGGTCTCTCTGTGGTCTCTCTCTGTGGTCTCTCTGTGGTCTCTCTGCGGTCTCTCTCTGCGGTCTCTCTCTGCGGTCTCTCTCTGTGGTCTCTCTCTGCGGTCTCTCTCTGTGGTCTCTCTCTGCGGTCTCTCTGTGGTCTCTCTGTGGTCTCTCTGCGGTCTCTCTCTGCGGTCTCTCTCTGTGGTCTCTCTCTGCGGTCTCTCTCTGTGGTCTCTCTGTGGTCTCTCCGCGGTCTCTCTCAGCGGTCTCTCTGTGGTCTCTCTGCGGTCTCTCTCTGCGGTCTCTCTCTGCGGTCTCTCTCTGCGGTCTCTCTCTGTGGTCTCTCTCTGCGGTCTCTCTCTGTGGTCTCTCTCTGTGGTCTCTCTGCGGTCTCTCTCTGCGGTCTCTCTCTGCGGTCTCTCTCTGTGGTCTCTCTCTGCGGTCTCTCTCTGTGGTCTCTCTCTGCGGTCTCTCTGTGGTCTCTCTCTCTCTGTGTGTTCTCTCTGCTGTCTCTCCCTCTGCAGTCTCTTTCTTCTCTCTCCCTCCACTCTCCCTACGCTCTCTCTCTCTTTGCTCTCTCTCCCCCCTCCGATCTCTCTCCCCCCGCTCTCTCTCCCTACAGCCCCCTGGTCTCTCTGTGTGTTTTCCCGGGTACGTGCAGCACAATTACGGTCTAATTAAGAAGCCGTGTTGACTCAAAGTTGCGGTGACATGTTGGTAATCGCACACAACAGTGGCCCGTCTTTACACTGGCCACAATCTATCAACAGGATTACAGCGAGGAGCAGCAGAACAGGCGGCGCTGATGTCTCTCTGCAGCACGACAGGGACAACGCTGATTTTCTCTGGATAATTGCCATTTACTGGAAACATGTAAATGGCAATTATCACCGACCTATTTGTAAACGGTAACCAAGAAACTTCAAGAACTGAAGCAGAAAGGCACAAACATTTAATTAAAACTCAGGGAAACTTATTCTCGAGTTTGCTTACTTTGAAAGAACAAATATGTTTATATCACTTTTGTTCAATTTGATCCATTAACACGTCGTGATGGAGTCTATTTAAGGGGTTTCTCTCGCTCTCAGAACAACTTCTGTCACAAGTTTTCGCACATGTGAGTTTGGTTCTGTCACGTCTTTGGATCAACTTTAAGACAGAAACTGGAAATTATTTGGTTCAAAGTAGTTTGTGGCTAAGGACGAATATCTGGAACTTCTGCCACAAACTAGAACCAGAGAGAGACTAAAGAGAGAGAGACCAGAGAGAGACACCAGAGAGAGACCAAAGAGAGAGAGAGACCAGAGAGAGAGCAGAGAGAGAGACCAGAGAGAGACTAAAGAGAGAGAGACCAGAGAGAGACTAAAGAGAGAGAGACCAGAGAGAGACACCAGAGAGAGAGAGACCAGAGAGAGAGCAGAGAGAGAGACCAGAGAGAGACTAAAGAGAGAGAGAGACCAGCGAGAGACTAAAGAGAGAGAGACCAGAGAGAGAGCAGAGAGAGAGACTAAAGAGAGATAGACCAGAGAGAGAGACCAGAGAGAGAGACAAGAGAGAGAGACAAGAGAGAGACTAAAGAGAGAGACCAGAGAGAGAGACAAGAGAGAGACCAGAGAGAGACCAGAGAGAGAGACCAGAGAGAGAGACCAGAGAGAGACTAAAGAGAGAGAGACCCGAGAGAGACTAAAGAGAGAGAGACCAGAGAGAGACCAGAGAGAGACTAAAGAGAGAGAGACCGGAGAGAGAGCAGAGAGAGAGAGACAAGAGAGAGACCAGAGAGAGAGATCAGAGAGAGACTAAAGAGAGAGAGACAGGAGAGAAACCAGAGAGAGAGCAGAGCGAGAGACCAGAGAGAGACCAGAGAGAGACCAGAGAGAGACCCGAGAGGGACCAGAGAGAGACCAGAGAGAGACCAGAGAGAGACCAGAGAGAGACCAGAGAGAGACCAAAGAGAGACCAAAGAGAGACCAAAGAGAGACCAGAGAGAGACCAAAGAGAGACCAAAGAGAGACCAAAGAGAGACCAAAGAGAGACCAGAGAGAGACCAAAGAGAGACCAGAGAGAGACCAAAGAGAGACCAGAAAGACCAAAGAGAGAGCTGTGATCCGTCTGTTCTCAGTAATGGGGTTTTACTGCAAAATGGCGAATAAATTAATCTGAATCTTACTTCATATTTATCTCAGTTGTGGCTGAATCCAAAACTACAAACTAGAAAATTACATCCAAACTCTTGTCAAAAAATATATAATTTATCAAAATACAAAAAATTAACAAAAAAGTCAATTCAATAAGTCAAATATTATACATTTTTACAACCCGCTCTTTTGCTTTAACCCGTGGCCCCCGACCAAAAAGAGAGAAAAGCCTCAGGTGTGTCTCGGTAACATCTGTATAATGTGTATGTGTATGTCCCGTGTTCGTATATAATGTGTATGTGTATGTCCCGTGTTCGTATATAATGTGTATGTGTATGTCCCGTGTTCTTATATAATGTGTATGTTCCGTGTTCTTATATAATGTGTATGTGTATGTCCCGTGTTCGTATATAATGTGTATGTGTATGTCCCGTGTTCGTATATAATGTGTATGTGTATGTCCCGTGTTCTTATATAATGTGTATGTGTATCTCCGTGTTCTTATATAATGTGTATGTGTATGTCCCGTGTTCGTATATAATGTGTATGTGTATGTCCCGTGTTCTTATATAATGTGTATGTGTATCTCCGTGTTCTTATATAATGTGTATGTGTATGTCCCGTGTTCTTATATAATGTGTATGTGTATGTCCCGTGTTCTTATATAATGTGTATGTGTATGTCCCGTGTTCGTATATAATGTGTATGTGTATGTCCCGTGTTCTTATATAATGTGTATGTGTATCTCCGTGTTCTTATATAATGTGTATGTGTATGTCCCGTGTTCTTATATAATGTGTATGTGTATGTCCCGTGTTCTTATATAATGTGTATGTGTATGTTCCGTGTTCTTATATAATGTGTATGTGTATGTCCCGTGTTCTTATATAATGTGTATGTATATGTCCCGTGTTCTTATATAATGTGTATGTATATGTCCCGTGTTCTTATATAATGTGTATGTCCGTGTTCGTATATAATGTGTATGTCCGTGTTCGTATATAATGTGTATGTGTATGTCCGTGTTCGTATATAATGTGTATGTGTATGTCCGTGTTCGTATATAATGTGTATGTGTATCTCCGTGTTCGTATATAATGTGTATGTGTATGTCCGTGTTCTTATATAATGTGTATGTGTATGTCCCGTGTTCTTATATAATGTGTATGTCCGTGTTCGTATATAATGTGTATGTCCGTGTTCGTATATAATGTGTATGTGTATGTCCCGTGTTCTTATATAATGTGTATGTGTATCTCCGTGTTCTTATATAATGTGTATGTGTATGTCCCGTGTTCGTATATAATGTGTACGTGTATGTCCCGTGTTCTTATATAATGTGTATGTATATGTCCCGTGTTCTTATATAATGTGTATGTCCGTGTTCGTATATAATGTGTATGTCCGTGTTCGTATATAATGTGTATGTGTATGTCCGTGTTTGTATATAATGTGTATGTGTATGTCCGTGTTCGTATATAATGTGTATGTGTATCTCCGTGTTCGTATATAATGTGTATGTGTATGTCCGTGTTCTTATATAATGTGTATGTGTATGTCCCGTGTTCTTATATAATGTGTATGTCCGTGTTCGTATATAATGTGTATGTCCGTGTTCGTATATAATGTGTATGTGTATGTCCCGTGTTCTTATATAATGTGTATGTGTATCTCCGTGTTCTTATATAATGTGTATGTGTATGTTCCGTGTTCTTAAATAATGTGTATGTGTATGTCCCGTGTTCGTATATAATGTGTATGTGTATGTCCCGTGTTCTTATATAATGTGTATGTGTATCTCCGTGTTCTTATATAATGTGTATGTGTATGTCCCGTGTTCTTATATAATGTGTATGTGTATGTCCCGTGTTCTTATATAATGTGTATGTGTATGTTCCGTGTTCTTATATAATGTGTATGTGTATGTCCCGTGTTCTTATATAATGTGTATATATATGTCCCGTGTTCTTATATAATGTGTATGTATATGTCCCGTGTTCGTATATAATGTGTATGTGTATGTCCGTGTTCTTATATAATGTGTATGTGTATGTCCCGTGTTCTTATATAATGTGTATGTCCGTGTTCGTATATAATGTGTATGTCCGTGTTCGTATATAATGTGTATGTGTATGTCCGTGTTCGTATATAATGTGTATGTGTATGTCCGTGTTCGTATATAATGTGTATGTGTATCTCCGTGTTCTTATATAATGTGTATGTCCGTGTTCGTATATAATGTGTATGTCCGTGTTCGTATATAATGTGTATGTGTATGTCCGTGTTCGTATATAATGTGTATGTGTATCTCCGTGTTCGTATATAATGTGTATGTGTATGTCCGTGTTCGTATATAATGTGTATGTGTATCTCCGTGTTCTTATATAATGTGTATGTGTATCTCCGTGTTCTTATATAATGTGTATGTGTATGTCCCGTGTTCTTATATAATGTGTACGTGTATGTCCCGTGTTCTTATATAATGTGTATGTCCGTGTTCGTATATAATGTGTATGTCCGTGTTCGTATATAATGTGTATGTGTATGTCCGTGTTCGTATATAATGTGTATGTGTATGTCCGTGTTCGTATATAATGTGTATGTGTATGTCCCGTGTTCTTATATAATGTGTATGTGTATGTCCCGTGTTCTTATATAATGTGTATGTCCGTGTTCGTATATAATGTGTATGTCCGTGTTCTTATATAATGTGTATGTGTATGTCCGTGTTCGTATATAATGTGTATGTGTATCTCCGTGTTCTTATATAATGTGTATGTGTATGTGTATGTCCGTGTTCGTATATAATGTGTATGTCCCGTGTTCTTATATAATGTGTATGTGTATCTCCGTGTTCTTATATAATGTGTATGTCCCGTGTTCTTATATAATGTGTATGTGTATAATCTCTGCAGTGAGAAAGCTCCATAACTCTTCCACGTCCATCACTCTGAGTACTTCCTGGAATGCTTTAATCCACAGATCGACCGCACATCTCCGGCTCCTCCGGTGAAATATTAAAATTGATTTTTGAGCGATGTTACTAATCCACGATCGCTGAGTTCTGTAAACGCACGGACCTGGGTTTACTTTCCACATCACTGCAGGTGTGTCAGATTTTGCCTTTATGATCATATAAAAGGTGTACCTGATTATAAGGTGCACGGTTGAAATTAAAGGATTTTAAGTGCGCCTTATAGTGTGAAAAATACGGTATGTTTTTTTTTTTTTTTTACAAATCTACAGGTTTCTGTGCATTTCATGTCTTAATGGCAGTGATGGGAATCATTTCTTTAATCAGTAACGAGTAATGTAACTAGTTACTTTGACTGTAACTATAACATTGTTATCATCGCCGACACCTGTTACTGCACGTTACTCACACTCGACAATTAACTGTTGTCATGTCAGGACTCTGTTGTCATGAGAGAAGGATGAGAAAACCTCTCAGCAATTATTGGCTGATGTAAAACATATTTCATTACAATCTACACGTCTACAGCTGAGAGGATGGTCATGAAGTGTGTTTTTGCAACATATATATGTCTTAATCGCTCTCAACCACAGCTTGTAAGAAGATAAGAATTCCTTTATTTGTCCCACAGTGGGGAAATTTCGATAATAATGTCACCAAGTGAGGCCTCAGGGGGTCGCATCCAATTCCATCAGAAAGCTCCTTTCTTCTTCTTCTGCAGCTACACGTTTGGCTAACATACATATAACACATTTTAAGATCATTTAAAATGCACTTAGGGTAATGTTTCAATGACTATAGGAATGATGAGGAAGAGAGGAGAAGGGTAAGAAGGTTGGTTATAGAAATTGGATGCACCCGAGAGTCGGCTGCAGAAACACAGGAGTTTATGGAGAGACCTGCTTTGTTTTTACTTTTTAAAACTCATTGGACTTATTTCCAAATGGAGGATTACATATCTGCGCTCAAACTATTATCTGGACTTAAACACGGAACTGGTCTGAACTGAACTGGTCTGTGCAGGTCATGTTTAAGGTAAGACCATAAGTCACTTTAAAATGAGCTTTTTTATACTTTTGTGTTTTGTATGAACAGACAATGCATGAAACATATTCTGCTGTGGCCAAACTAACTGTGAATAATCCTCTGTAGGTCCTGTGGATGGATATGATATATGTTCATCTGATTGGGCTGAAGTCACCGGTGTTTCCACATTCACAGTGTTGGTGTTTAGTGCAGCACAGAGAGAAATGAAGAGTGAGGAGGACTCCAGCAGAAAAACAGCCTTTTCCACATGGAAATATCACCACTATTTAAACTCAGGTTTAAGGTAAAATGTGAACGTCGAGTGCACATTATGCTCCAGAACGAAACAAAAAAGTAACGCAATAGTTACTTTTACCGGTAACTACTGGTAACTACTTTTATACTGGAGTAACTCAGTGCAACATAAGTTTGTGTAAGCCCTCAGTCGTACAGGGATTAGTCAAAGCAAAGGAAGGTTTCTCACCCATCATCTGTACTTCTTAGCAAGTTTTCCCGACGTTTCGTCCTCAACCTGGGGACTTCTTCAGGGAATGAATTCTCGGACCGCGCGTTGGAGATTTATAACCTATGGGTGTGGTTAGCCACACCCTAATCCTGATACTAACTCGTAAACCAATCTACGGTCTGCTTGATGTAGAAGGGAGCAGGTCTAACGACCCTGCTGAGGCTAACGACCCTAACTCATTAGCATGTCACAGACCTATTGTCTGCTGGGATGCTCAAGTGGAGTGCAGGTTTCACCCCTCCTAACTCATTAGCATGTCACTGACCTTGTCCCAAGTTAGGGCGTTGTTTTTAGGATGTCGTCATAGATGCGAGGCAAAACAAATCTTAACCCTCCTCCTCTGTTAAGAGAAGGTTTTTGTTTCCTCACAAAAATGGCTTCTTTCACCCCTCTCTCAAACCAATTCTTCTCCCGAGCCAGAATTTTAACCTCTGTGTCATCCACCGTGTGGTTGGAGGCCTTGAGGTGGAGATGAACAGCCGACTGTGGCCCACTAGAGTTTTCTCTACGATGTTGGTAAAGTCGTTTCTGTAGAGTTTGTTTGGTTTCTCCAATATAGTGGTCAGTGCACTCCTCTTCACTACATTTATCAATCAATCAATCAATCAACGTTTATTTATAGAGCGCCTTTCCTACACAAGGCAACGCAAAGCGCCTCACAACCCATATAACATCATGCATAAATCATCAAACATTAGAATTTAAGTAAACATAAAAAGACAGATTAAGAGCACAAGATATATAAAATCACACAAGTAGTTAAAAACCGTAAAACATTAAAATCACACAAGGGATTACAATCATAAATAATCATAAATAATCATAGCGCATTAAAAAGATTAAAGATAAAAACAAATATAAAATCATTCACTTGTATGCACAGCTAAAAAGAACTGTTTTCAGTTCAGTTTTAAAAACTGCTAGAGTAGACGCCTGTCTCACACTCTCGGGAAGACGGTTCCAGACTCTAGCTGCATGAATCTGAAACGCAGCCTCCCCATGTCTAGTTCCGACTCTTGGCACTAACAGAAGTCCAGTCCCTGTGCTCCTCAGAGCCCGAGTTGGTTCATATGGCACCAACATGTCGCGGATGTACCCTGGTGCGAGGCCGTGGAGAGACTTGTACACAAGTAAAGCTACTTTAAAATCTATTCTCTGAGCCACAGGAAGCCAGTGCAGAGACCTGAGGACCGGACTAATGTGGTCGTACTTCCTGGTTCTAGTCAGGACTCGAGCTGCAGCATTTTGGATGTACTGCAGCTGTTTTACCGCTTGTTTAGAGAGACCTGTGAACAAGCCATTGCAGTAGTCCAATCGACTGGAGACAAATGCGTGGATAAGAATCTCCAAGTCTGCTTTAGACACAATGTTCCTAATTTTAGCAATGTTTCTTAGGTGGAAGTAAGCTGATGATGTCACAGATGATATGTGGCTATTGAAATTTAAGTCTGAGTCCATTATTACTCCTAGATTTCTGACCTGAGTTGAGGGTTTTAGGGAGAGAGACTGGAGGTGGCAGATAACGCTCTCTCTTTGTTTTTGAGGTCCGAAAACAATAATTTCAGTTTTTTCTGTGTTTAGCTGGAGAAAGTTATTTTGCATCCAATCACTGATTTGTTGGATACAGTGAAGGAGCGAGTCCACTGGTCCATGTTCTCCTGCTGTCAGGGACACATAGACCTGAGTATCGTCAGCATAATTGTGATAGGACACGTTATTACTGTGTATTAACCTACCCAGAGGCAGCATGTAAATATTAAACAGGAGAGGCCCCAGGATTGATCCCTGTGGCACTCCGCAGGTTAGGGCCAGATGGTCTGAGATACAGTTTCCGATCTCCACAAAATACTTTCTGTCCTGTAGGTAGGATATAAACCAGCTTAGGGCTGTTCCAGAAACACCAACCCAGTCCTCAAGTCTCTGAATGAGGATACCATGATCGACAGTGTCGAAAGCAGCACTTAAATCTAACAGGATAAGAACTGAGACTTTTCCGCGTCAGTGTTAAGTCTGATGTCATTTGTTACCTTCACTAGAGCGGTCTCTGTGCTGTGGTGGGGTCTAAAACCAGATTGGAACATATCAAAAGAGTGATTGATTATTAAAAATTCTGTAAGTTGTTGATAGACAACTTTTTCTAGAATTTTACCCATGAAAGGCAGATTTGAAATGGGCCGATAATTTTTAAGTGCCAAGGCATCCAGACTCCTCTTTTTTAGGAGGGGTCTGATGACTGCCGTTTTCAGGGCCATTGGGAATGTTCCAGATTCAAGAGACATATTTACTATATGCGTGAGTGAAGGTAAAAGACTGCTCAGAACAGATTTAAGAAATCTAGGAGGTAATACATCCAGGCTACATGTAGAAGAACTCAGACTTGTAATTATCATTTGGACAGTTTCATTTTGTACTGGTGTAAAGTGTGTCAGCCCAAAAAGCTTCACTGGCTGTTGGATTGTAATTTCTACTGTGGAGGTGATGGCATTTTTGATGCCTTGGACTTTGTCATTAAAAAACTCTGCAAACTCATTACATTTGGTTTTGGAGGTAAGCTCTGATGGCATCTTAACAGGGGGATTTGTCAATTTATTTACTGTTGAGAACAGAACGCGTAGATTGTTACTGCAACCTTCGATTGTTTCGGAAAAATAAGTTTCCCTCGTTCTACGTAGCACACTGTTGAACTTGCACAATGCATCTTTGAAGATCTCATGGTCAACTTGGAGATTTGACTTTCGCCACTTCCGCTCGGCTCTCCGGCACTCTCTCTTCTGTGCCCTGACAGAGTCCGCTTTTGTCCATGGCGCCTTTTGCTTATTTGTAACAATTTTGACCTTTACAGGAGCAATCGTGTCCAGAACATCCAAAACACTAGAGGTGACAGAGTTAAGTAATTCATCCACAGTAGAACACAACGTGTTATCAAAGTTTATCATCCCCATGAAAAGTTCACCTGTATTTTTGTTTATGTGTCTTCTTCTTCTAACAATTGAGGATTCAGCTCGTGCTTTACTATTGAGACACATATCAAAAAATACACAGAAATGATCTGACAGAGCAACATTGGCCACATTTACATTTGAGATATTAACCCCTTTAGTAATTAGCAGATCGAGAGTGTGTCCTCTGCTATGGGTGGGGCCACTCACATGCTGAGTGAGACCAAAGGTCTCCAGTACAGAGCTCAGCTCTTTCGCGTATCTATCATCAACGTTATCTACATGTATATTAAAATCACCTATGACGACTAAACTATCAAAGTCTGTGCACACAACTGAAAGCAACTCGGTGAAATGATCAGTGAAACTATGACATGACTGTGGCGGCTTGTACACAACAATAATAAGAATAGAAGATTGTTTTTGTTCTATTTTAAAAGAGACATACTCAAATGAGGAAAATTTCCCAAGAGGTACTCTATGGGAGACAATACAATCTTTAAAAACTGCTGCTGTGCCTCCTCCTCTTTTATTTTCTCGAATTTCTGATTCAAATTTGAAATTTGGTGGTGTTGTTTCTATTAAGACTGCATTTTCTGTATTATGGTCAAGCCAAGTTTCAGTCATAAACATAAAGTCAAGATCATAAGAACAGATAAAATTATTAATTAAAAAGGATTTATTGCATAGTGATCTGACATTAAGCAGAGCAAGGTTAAAAATAATATCAGTGCAGTGGGTTTAGTTGATTGACTACAAAGAATTGGAATTAGATTTCCTGAGTTGGACCGTCTAACTGCTGTCCTTCTGTTATATTTGTGTTTATTCAAATTAAAACACATTTCTGAGCCGGTGCGAGGAACACACACAGTCTCTATTGGTTTAAAAAGTGAACTCTGTTTTACTTTGTTAAGTTCCAGATGCATGACTGAGTAAGTGCCGTTCAGTGGCAGGACTGGTATTACACTGCCAGACGGACAGGGGTCAGTGTTTGCACCACAGTACTCACCCGGTGCTGGAGTGGAGGAGGAAGGTGGTAGTGGGGGCCGAGGGGCCTCGGATGTAAACAGTCACGCCCCCCTCGGGGAGCACTGAACAACATGGCGTAAAAAGTCCATCAATAAACTGGTGCCGTATCTGTTCGGGTGCAGACCGTCTGGACGATAGGCCACGTGACGCTTCCAGAACAGGCCAAAGTTGTTCACAAAAACAAAGTTAAAAATGCTGCATGCAGACTGGAGCCACATATTCAGCGCCACAACGCGACTGTACAAGCAGTCTCCCCGGTTTACAGTCGGGACTGGACCAGAGATAAAAACACACAACCCAGAGGACTGGAGGAGGCGGAATAGATCCATAAAATGCTTCTTTGTGACCTCGGACTGCTGCAGCTTCATGTCGTTGATCCCCACATGCACGATTACCTTTGAAATGGTATCAGGCAGGGACTGAAGCAGAGGAGGGAGACGGATGAGCAGATCTGGGACAGTAGCTCCAGTAATGCAGTGAGTGACCGCGTTAAAAAAGCGGACGTGCCTCACGATGGAATCTCCAACAATCAAAGTAGTCGGGGCGAAGAGTGGACGCGGCCGCGGAGAGGGCGCTCGGTGTCCATGGCCAGAACCAGCGGGCTCATCCAGGGATGGGTCCGAACCAGGGCGCTGCTGAACACATGGAGGGGAGCGGGGGTGTTGATTCCCAGCTCCGGGCAACCCACGCTGTGTGCACGGAGACGCTGGAGCAGCGAGAGGAGCAGGCTCGGGTCGCTGCTGTTGACCCGGTGAAGGTAAGCGGTGGTGATGCACTGGGGTCAGAGAAGGGGAATGATCACTCTTTCGTCTGAGGACAGCTTCCTTTAAGAGTGTCTTTCTCGCAGTGGACCTGGATCCACGGACAGCAGTAGAGTTTGCTGCAGAGTCCAGGGGTTCTGCTGAGGGGGCTGGGATGTCAGCGGAGAGGGCTGCATAGCGGTTTGAAAGGCTCAGCACATGGGCCACGGCGCTGGATGGCTCCTCGCAGTCCGCAGGCTCTTTATTCCGAACCGGGCACTTAGGTGTAGAACAAGAGGGCCCAGAGCTGACAGATCTCTCCCACACGACAGTGTCACAGTATGCAGCGCTCAGTGACATAAGCCGTGAGTGCTGCCCGCCAGCGACATCAAAAAGTTTGGACACGAGTGACTGTTTATCCTGCAGCTCTGCAGTGAGGCGAAGGACTTCTTTACGGAGGTCTGCAATAGTGGCACGGTCCCTCTCACGAAGCTCCAATGTGAGGGACTAATGTCGTTCGTGGTCATTGCAGTGTCACTTTCCATGTCTGTGGTGCGCTCGTGGTAGCCTCCATTCGTGCCCCGAAGGATGGCTACAGGGATTACGTTAGGCAGACAGAGACGGATCGTGGTGTGCCAAACTCTGGAAGTTTATTTAAGTTTCTCTCAAGTTCCACTGTTTTACTCTGTTTCTTTTCCTCAGACAGAATAAAGGCAGTACACAGTTTATATAGTCATTGTCACGTCACACATCGAAAGACATACGTGTCACAAAGAGACAGTCAAATCATAGTCATAACATGGAGTCCTTGTAGAGTCCTTGTACAGTCCTGCACGTAGGCCATATTGCTATCTAATACTAACACCCTCCCCTTTGATCACATAATCACATGTGATCACTCAAATCGATCAATCAATAAAGTGGAAAAGAAAAAAATAAAAAGAAAAAAAAACTTTAAAAAAGTATTAAAAACAAAGAAAATGTATGCATTACACTCATAATCATCAAATCAATATCAGTGGATTTTATCCTCTATCCTGGAAAAAAACAAACAAACAAAAATAAAGTAAATAAACAAACAAAAAACAAATCAAAAATAAAAACAAACAAAAACTATTGGACACACAAGAACTCAGCAGATTCAGTCAAAACACAGACAAAAAACGAGCTGAGTCTCAAATTTGAAGCTAATTTCACTTTTATTACTTTATACTTTTATTCTAATGATAATTGTTTACACTACACTTATTTCACTGTATTGTTTTCACTTTTCAATCTTAGACTGTGTACTTTACTTTCATGATTCACTATAGTTTAAAACTATTCTAATCTATTTACAAATATGTTTGTATATTTGCTTCTATTGAGCCATATTCTTAAACATACATTTTAATCTAATAAATCTCTCTGTGGTATTACACTCTCATTATCAGTGGCATATTATCAGTGGGATTTTGCTCCATGTCTATTCTCATTCTCAGGAATAAAACTGTGAACACAGAAAGACAAATGGTTAATATGAACATTATTATGGCGGTCAGTTTTCCAAATATTTGTTGAACCAGGAAGTGTTGTCACTTCCTCCTCTCAGGCAGATTGGGATGAATGTAAATCTTTAATCAAATTAGTATAATCCTTACAAGAGCTAATCTATTTTAGCAGGTTTGGGGTTGGGGTCAATGTTCTACAATGGTGTTTGTGCTGGAAACTTCTCAATATCTAAATATCTACTATTGTGTTTTTGGGCTACACCCAAATACATCAAAATGCTTTTAAATGCTTTTGAATCTTTGTTGGTTCTAATCTATTTCATTGATCTAGGCATTAATCTAGACTACACTCATATGGACTTTTTGTATTGTCAACATTCACTCATGTTTGAAAACAAGTGAATTTGGCAAGTATCTAATAAAACTGTACATAAACTGTAATTAACTTTATCTACTTTTGAAGTAAATGCTTGTGAAATGGTCCCTTTACCATTTGATATTAGCACTGGCTACAAATAATCTCTATTTTTGAAAGAATCTATGGTTGATGCATTTATCTATTCCTATTTTTACTCTATTTTTTAACTCCAAAGCTCGGTTGCAGCTTGAGCAAAGGCATATTCCTAGTTTGTGACTTCTGTCACTTTTAATGGCTGTAACATAACTCTGATTCTAATATTCTAGCTGATCTATCAAAAGGATAACATTGTAGGGTACTATTTTAACTCTTATGTGGAAATGTGTTTATGAAAAACAAAGGAAGTCAAATTCTACTTTTTTACTACTATTTAACATCTACTAAAACGCTAAAATACTCATACTTTATCATTTTCAAAGTTTTTGTCTGTCAGATGTCTGAATACTTAACATGTATATTGCATTTGGTCACAGGTTCTGGTTGTAGCAATAGCATCGGCAATAGACGTTTTTCATTGGCTGGTTCTTGTTCTGCAAATGTCTGTGTCCAATAGATCATCAGATGTCCAGAAGCTAGGGACAAACAAAAACAAAAGAAAGAATCATGAGTATCTCTCTCATTTAGCACTCATCAATGTATGATTTCAGAAATATAAACATCACTCCCCAGTTTTTTCTCTCTCAGATCCTCAGATCCTCAGGTCCTCAGGTCCTCAGGTCCTCAGGTCCTCAGGGTCCTCAGGTTCCCCTGAGGGTGAGTCTCAGTCGTCATCAGGTCAGGTCATAGAGAGATGTCATCTTGGACATCAGTAGGGTCCAAGCCATGGTTCTGGTCTCTCCAGTTGGACATCGGATCTCCAGATACAGTCTTTTCAGTTGAAGCACATCAGGTCATTTGCGATGCACTTCTGGTCAATGGTGCAGTGTCTCAGTTCCTGTACACAGCTTGTAATGCAATAGTTACTTTCTATGGTTAAGTCACTTTGATTCTACTTTAACACAATTTCTATTCATGCTGTTGCTAATGTCCCTCAGACAAAAGCAAGCGCAGTTTACTTCTCTAATTTGTGTTTTTATCAGATCTAATTCTCATCAATGTAATTACTTCACACAGTACAAAATCAACAAATCAAAAGTGTCAGGACAGAGGTCAATTATGTCCATGACAATATAGAATTCAAATGAACATTTCTGGTCTCAAAAAATACTGATTCAACTAAAGATTCAAGTGATAGACAATTAAAAATGTGTTTACATTGGAGTAAACTTTTAAAATGCTTTTTTCTCATGTTCTGCTTTTTCATGTATCTATATGTAAATGTGAATGTGTGAGTGTGTATGTGTGTGTGTGTGTGTGTATGTGAATTTTGGGGTTGTGTCTCAAGACTCCTCGAACCACCCGTAGGTGTCAAAGGTCACACTGTGGTGATGCAAACAAACTGGACACACTTTCAACTCTCATTCAGGTCTCTCCCTGATGCTCCACCCATCACGTCTCCAGATACCTCTCTTTCATGGCCCCGGTCTCTCTCACACCCACTCAGTTCTGCAGTGGCGTGGGGAGGGGCAAGGAGGTGGCATTTCCCTTTGCTCTTAGCTCTGTGACCTGTGGCTGGGTGGGCTTTGCGCTGTCCAGTGTCCAGCAGTGACCTCTCGTACAGTGAGGCAGAGTCTGAAAAACAATCCTTGAGACGGCCAATTTAAACAAACAATAGATATCAGTATGCGAATGAGATTGTTTTTCTCCCTGAAGTCAAAACAATTTTGAAGCGCTCTGGGTTTTCCCAAGCGCTATGTAAATAAAAGATTACTTATTATCTTACTAATGATAACATTTTAAAACCAGAAACTCTCAATATAAAAAACAAGACTCAAATCTCTTAAACCTTCTTAAACTTTAAAATATGTATTATGTACTTTTGCACTGTGTGTTTAATTATCTATGCATTTATCTCAGCATATATTTTACTAATTTAAAATAATTGCAGCATTTTTCAACTTAAGTCAGTATGAATTGGAGCACATTTTAGACCAGGCTCCTCTGCTGTGTGCATCAGCAGCAGCAACAAGGTCAGGCGTGTAGTCAAAACAAAAACAAAAGTCACCACTTGCATGTGAATTGGGTAGTTTAACTTAATAATATAATACTTTTACAGCCTAATTCCCTCTTTCTTTTTTAGACGAAGTCTACAATCATTAATCACTTTTAACAGATTCTAATTTAAATGTTTGAAAAACGGCTTTTGTAACTAAAATAAAAACATAAAAAAAATTCTCACTAACAGCTATGAAATATCAGATACAATAATGGACTCACAAAATAAGCAGCAGATTTAAAAGAATGGAATCTAGAAATATGTTAGGTCTAAATAGAATTGCACAGCTTTTAGCACTAATATTTGGGTTTCAAAAACATATAATATTCAAAACTTCTATTCCCTAATGGTGTTTAAAAACGTTTAACTGTGTCTAACACAATGTTCAAATGGCAAATTTAGCAAATTTAACGGAATAACTACTATGAAAAGCCAAAAATCCTAAAGCAGTAGCTTTGCTTCAGATTCAGAGCCAGAGCAGCGAAGGAGGGGGCCGTTTCCCTGACAACGGCAGCAGATAGAGATGTGCACACACAGGCAAAAAGATACAGAAGAATAACTTTCAAGATTACTTTGTTAAGCGAATATAACTGATGTTGTTCTTTATACTTTTGTCATCCAAATCTAGAAGTGATCACTTTCCACACTAGTAACAAAAGGCACTCTTTAGTGTTTAACGTTTCCCTTTTTATAATTACTTTTAATTTTACACCATGGTTTCTCTCAAAGGGACCTTAACCCTGAAGCTTCTTCTCAAAGGGACTTTAACCCCCAGGCTTTTCTCAAAGGGACTTTAACCCCGAGACTTTCTCAAAGGGACTTTAACCCCGAGGCTCAAAGGGACTTTAACCCCGAGACTTTCTCAAAGGGACTTTAACCCCGAGACTTTCTCAAAGGGACTTTAACCCCGAGGCTCAAAGGGACTTTAACCCCGAGACTTCTTCTCAAATACAATTTAGAGAGTTTGACAGACCCCAAAAACAGACCAAAAATTTAGCTAATATCCAATTATGCAGACTTTACATATAAAAAGGTGTCCTGCTTACCTTATTCTTGTCAAACCGGTTCCAAGGACTGTCCGAGAGGTCTGCCAACCTCTTTTCCGCGTCGGAATATTCAATTTAAAAAACAAAAGTGACAGAAGCGACAAGAAGCATCCAGGAACAGCTCTTCCAGCCTGCTGGAATCTCCGCTCCCAGACACAGCATGCCGGTCTCTCACGCAGAGGAAAAGAAACAGAGCAACCCTCCCTCAAAACAATCCAGAGAATGGCACACACTGAGCCGCGCATTCTCCACCAAATCTGTTAGGATTTAGCAGACAGAGACGGATCGTGGTGTGGCCAAACTCTGGAAGTTTATTTATGTTTTCTCTCAAGTT